>BQNB010085355.1:0-28498 GCA_026074375.1 Tanacetum coccineum | reverse complement strand
AGTATTAGCAACATTTGTATTGCTAGAACTCCTGCAGTCGCGGGCAAAGTGCCCTACCTTGTTGCACTTGTGGCACTTCTAAGTACACGGACCATTATGATGAAAATGGCACTTGGTGCACTTGGGCAAAGATCCCCTATACGGATTCTTCTCACCAGTCCCCATAGTGTAGACCTTGGCGACATTCTGCCTCTTGAAGGGTTGTTGTTGGTGACCATGGTTGTTTCTGGATGAATCATCAGCCTTCCTTTTGTTGTCAGACTATCTTTCCGCATAGGTGCGGAGTTTCTGATCCATCAAGTCGTTGGCCAACTCAAGAGTCTCATCCAACGTCTTGGGTCTGACAGACTTGACATTTCCTTAAATGTTATCAGGAAGTCCACTGATGTACTTGTCAACCTTCTAGGTTTCATTAGCAACAAACTTGGTACATATCAGGGTTAGCTCTTGGAAACGTTCAGTGTATGCTAGAACATCGCTCCCTTTGACCTTTAGGTTCCACAACTCGATTTCTAGTTTCTTGATTTCACCCTGCGGACAATACTTGTCTGTCATCTTCTTCTTGAGTACTTCCCAAGTCATTAAATATGCATCAGGACCTAAGGATCTTATCTAACCATTCCACCAAGTCAAAGCAGCACCTAACAAAGTGCAGGTGGCAAACTTAACCTGATTTTCAATAGCACAACTACTGATATTGAAGACTGACTCCATCTTTTTAATCCACCTGGTTAAACCGACAATGCCTTCAGTTCCTTTGAAGTTTAAAGGTTGACATTTCATGAAGTCAGCGTAGAAACAAGGGCGCGCAGTTTGTACATTCCTTCGGTCATCCCCGTGCGAACTGTGGCTTCCATCTCCATTAGTGGAGTTTCGCATAAGAGCTTGATTAATCATAGCTTGAACGGATTCTGGAGTTATGTTGTTTGGGTTGGGATTGTTAGGTGAGGTATTCGATCCTCGTCTTGTCACAGGTGCCATGATTTGTCTAAATCACCAGCGACAAAACGTGAGGTCAAAATTATGACCAGATATATAATAATTGACAGATGAGACAACAACACAAGAGAGGTATATAGTACAACATAACACATCTATTCCATTCATAACTTGGAAAATTTTACATGAAATAGTTTTTAGTACACAAAATACAAAACAAAAGATCTAAGGCTATGCTAGCGGGGAAAACCCCTAATACTTAACATGCCTGAACAATGGCCTAGCAAAATTGAATAACATAAACCACTAGATGTGACTGTCAGCATCCCTAGAAGCATCTTGGTCATCTGGAATCCTAGCATCTGGTCCTGGCTGTCTAGCTCTTTGTTGCCCTGGCAGTGTTAACAACTCGGCCTACATGTCACTCATCTCTCGTCTCATGTCTCTCATCACTCGGAGAATCTCTACCATCTGCCCCTTACGTTTACGGTCAGTCTCTCGAAGCTCTGCTATCTCAGCCTGTTGCATCTGGAAGCGAGTCTCATGTA
The DNA here is from genome assembly GCA_026074375.1 of Tanacetum coccineum. Classification (NCBI taxonomy): domain Eukaryota; kingdom Viridiplantae; phylum Streptophyta; class Magnoliopsida; order Asterales; family Asteraceae; genus Tanacetum; species Tanacetum coccineum. The sequence continues at coordinate 27,011 of BQNB010085355.1, read as the reverse complement.
CCTGGTGTTGTGTCTGAAGAAGAGTACCCTATAACTATAGCTGTGTCTGATGAGCATGGATCTGAGACTCGTGTTGCATACACATGGTCACGGTGGGTCTGAAGCTCATGATGGACTGCCTGACTCAATCTTATCGAGTGAGCCCAAGCCTCTCGGGAAGCGTAGGCCTCCTCCTCCACAATGAGTACTGTCTCCTGGAGAGTCATCCTATCCTCTATAAGTAAGTCGACCCGCTACGAGTCCATAGTGACTCGCTATGATATGCGAGTCCTACTATCCTGAGCATCCTCTAATAGAGCATATAAGTCCTGCGTATCATGCTCATGGCGGAAGCTCAGAAAGCTCTGTAGACCCCAAGTATTGAACCCTCGCCCAGGTCATATGTCTATCTCAGGAATTTTCTGCCTCTGCCGGATCTACCCAAGTATCCCAAGTACCATACCCAACCTCGGATAAGAATATCATAGCCAACCTCCTAAACGTTCGTCGTCTCTCTTCAGCATCTAAGGTGCTGACAAACCCATAGTCTATCCCCGACCTCCGATAGGTCTAGTAGTAGAACTCTCCCTAACCTCATACCTGAAGTCTAGAGCAAACAAACATGACCTCTTGCGAGGTGGCCGTTCGAACTCGGGAATATCATCCTTACGGTCAACAGGTGGTGGTATGTATATAGATGGTGGTAGTGGTAGTAGTGGAGGTGATGGTAATGCGGCAGTAACCACATCAACAAGGGCCTGAGTGGAGGCTATCCTGACGTCCTGGATTTCGGGTTGGACACCCAGATGAATGGGAGTAATGTGATGGTACAAGGGTGTGGTTGTGAATGTGCAGTGGGGTCTTGCACCTAGCAAGGAGCTCCCCTGCAAGGTTGGTGAAGTAGATAGTGGTGATGGAGGTGATAGGCATGGCTAGAAGTCCTCTCACCTCTACCGACAGGTGGGAAAGGGATATGGAAGACAGAAGCCGGACAGTAATCCTAGCTCTAGGAATAATGCAGAAGAGGTAGGTGGTCATAACAAAGCTATGATCCCTCAGTGGGAAACAGCATCAACAGTAGGTACATTGAACACGAGAGTCCAGGCCGGAGCTCACTAAGTGCTCCTCCTCTCTTCCGCTCCGTCCTTCATCCCCTTCATCCCACCTCTTCGGCGTCATCCCCGATGAGCGCATCGTCATCATCATCATATCCAGCCTGTGCCCCCCGTCGCATGGATATCCCGGACATCCTCGGTTCTCGATCATCCTGCGCGAGCGCGAGCGAGAGCGTGGGATCCTCTTCTGAGATCTGACTCCAACATATTCGGTGACTCAGTATAGGTGAATCAACAGAGGGTAAATGGCTGCGTCCTCAACCGAAACTCATGGCTCATCCTCCAATGGTATATACTCAGTGTATATAGCTCTGGCACGTATCATGATCATGTGGTTGTAGAACAAGGCTCACGCTCATTTGCCTGTCCTGTGGAATTGGTGATGAATGTTCTCCTCTAGTGCTTGTAAGTAATCCGTGATGGTGGGCTACTGGACTGTATAGGGAGTCCCATCGAATCCTAATACTATGACTCCGTGGCGGGCCTCCATCAAGATATCTTCCACATAATTGTCTCCTCAGAAGACTCTGCCTGACACAGTAGTCGGTGTACAGGAAGTTGTAGTAACCGCCAGATGATGCAGAAGACATGGTTGCTGCAAAGAGCAAAAATAACTTATATAAGTATTACTTATAAGACTCTTATAGTAATATACGTAGTATAATTTATATACGCGTATATCAATCATGCAAGCACTTAGTAAACTACTAATGCTAAAACAGTGTATGTCATGTAAGCACATATGCTAGATTGCAAACAAGTAATGTATGTGTGTCCCGTGCAAACCCCGTTTGTAAATGGTTATAGTCCAGACAAAAACTTTTGACATGGTTCCCTATAACCTTGGCTCTGATACCAATCTGCAACACCTCCAGATCTGGGTAGCAGCGGAATATTGAATATCCGAGGGCGTTACTTCATAATCAATAGCATAAGATATGAGAACGACCATAAACGTGACGTTTAAAAAGATACCACATTGATTAACAAAATACTTGTTCATATACATAAGCCTCATGGCTTCAAATTGATTGACAAAATAAGTAGAAGATTTCTGTCTATAGACAAATGCTTCCCAAAATGTAATACGCCCCCATCTTTAGTACTGACTCTCCAAAGAGTGACCCCCAATGTATCTTGGCACCTCGTGCCTTATTGACCTGAGAAAACATGCTTAAAACGTCAACATAAAGTTGGTGAATTCATAGGTTTATGTAAATCAATTGAAGGACCGCAAGATTTCCAAGTGTATGATTAAGCAACAGATGCAAACATCATAAAAAGTAATTAACGTTTTTTTCCTAAGCACGGTGACACTGAAGCTCGACATGTATGAATACAATAAATTGCCAACATTGCCCGTGAATGATGTTCTAACCCGCAACATCCCAAATCCGACATGGTATACGTTTGTTGTCCGGCAAACCGGCACAGTGAGCGCTACTCACCCAAACGGGGATGTCAATCCCAAATAGATCTATTTATAACATTCGCGCTCACAATCTAGTAATTGACAGTTCATGATAAAGGGCTCAGTGGGTTATCGCTACTTAGGCCAAACACGTAATCATAGTATAAAATGTACACTTGCGTCCAATTTGTAAAACAAAGCATGTTCTGCGACCCTAAAAGAGCAAATCCTGTTAAATAATTGTAAAACATGGGGCTATGACTCACCTTAGTAGTAGTTCCTCTGAGAATGGATAAATATAATATCCAAGTTAATGGCAAATGATCACACGCGCTCAAATACCTAAGTAAATACGGCCAGTCTTAGTCTACAAGTTTAGGCTAAAGACTTAATGTGTACTAACAATAATTAGCTAGTTTATATATACTGTATCTACTTGTGTGGCTGGTGCAAAGCATGAGTTCATTTTTTTTTGTCTTTACGTGGTGATGGCCTTGGGGAAATGGTATAACAGATTACACACGTTCAAGAGATATAATGTAAACAGTTATAATTAAATATTCATATTTATTAAGATCAGTGTTTTAATTTGTATAATATCCGATAAATATTATAACTTGTACGATACGTTAAGTGTTTATAAAAATCACTTTTGTTTTAGTTAAGAATACCCTTAATTTTCTATATTACAAAACAGTCCCTATGAGAGAAGAAATATAATGTTTTTTTTTTCTTGTTTTATATACAATTTAAACCCTTAGTTTTCACATTTTACAACTATTAGTCTTTATCTTTACAACAATTACACTTAAGGAACTTGTGTTCCTCAAACACCCCTTTACGTTTCAAAGTGACAAAACAAACATAGCCCACAACAACTTTATAAATCCAATTTTGACAGTTTTAATCCTTAGGTTTGCAATTTGACACTTTTAGTCCCCTAATTTGTAAAAATTACATTTTAAGCCCAATTAAGTTTTGAAAAATGGCAATAGGTTTTATTATGTTCAAATAGGCCATTTAAGCTGTTTTAACTTATAAAATAAACTCGTGAGCTTATTTGAGCTTATTGGGCGTATTTTTTTGGGACCCGAAAAAAAAAAATAAAAGGTGCCATAACATGCCTATGGGCCATTTAGGATTTAAAAAAGCACACAACTCTCAATAAGCTCATTTAAAAACTTATTGGAACTGTTTTTTTTTTTAAATTACTGAAAAATAAGCACGGTTTAGCTTGTTTTAATGCTTATTAGTCTCGTGACCCATAACTTTAACCACCCGAAAGTTTTAGGAAGGTCCATTAGGATACTATATACGATCTAACTAATTTTTCTAGTCTCATTAAAGCTCTTATGGGTTTATTTAGGTGTTCTAACTAATGGCTATCCTATAAGCCAATAAGCACGGCAATGGGCTTTTAGGCCTAATTATGAAGCCTATAAGCATTTTAAGCTTTTTAGCTAAGTTTTGATTATGGTCCTAATTAGCATTTCTAAGTCAATAATAAACTCAATAAGTCGCATAAGCTTACGAATAAGCTATTTAAGCTTATTTGTGGCTTATGGACCTATCTTGGCCACGGTATTGGGTTGTCAAGCCCTTTAAGGGTCCAATTGGTTTCCTTCATGTGTATCATTAGTCAAACGAGCTATATGAGTTCCTTGACCCTTCAATAAGCTCAAGTGAGCTTATAAATAAGCTGTAGGCCCTAGCTAACGGGCTGTTTAGCCCATTTAACGTCGGCTAGATGGATTGTATGGCCCCAACAAGGCCTGTAGTGACCCGTTAATGCTTAATAGTGGTTCTAAGGTCTATAGAGTTTCATTAAGCCACATTAGGCACTATTTAATCATGTTTATCACATGTACTCGATCTTAGATACGCTAAGTTTTTTATGTGTTCCCAAGCCAAGACATCATGTTTTTAAGTAAAGTTTACGTATAAACTTTAAGTATTTCAAGTATAAGTGATAACATTTATGTTGGCTTCCTTACTCGAAGTTAAATGAAAATGTTTAGCCCATATTAAATCATTTTGTACATACTTTACCGTGTCCTAACACCACACAAGTCTTGTATACGTATTCATATGTACGTGTACCATGCATGGGTTGAACCATGCATGTTCACGCTCACGTTAACTTGTTAAACACAAGTTATTGTGACCCATACGACTAGATAAGAGAAAACGAATGAGATATGAATGTACACGAGTTAGGACTTGACTTACAAAGGTCCTAGCAATTTGTTTTTGAGTTTGGATGCGTGAAATGACAACCCAAATCGTAAACACGATCCGTATATCCAAACCAAAGCTTCAAATCTTATACCATAAACCAAGACTTTGCTCGTTTACATCCCATAGGTTTGGTATAAAGACCCTAGCATAATTTTACGTCGTATAAGAATTGTGAAGGTGTTTGTCGCGGTTTATGACCCGAAACAAGAGAAGAAATAAAATGGTTTATTTGCTTAGAGTGTTTATGTGTTTATGAGTTTCAAGAAGTGTTATATGTCAAGTGTAGATGGGTATATATAGGCTTATAAGCTAGTTAGTGTTCCTAGTTCCTACACTAACCAAAACCGTGCCCTATTAGGTGGTTTTATGGTTTCTAGTTAACCTCCAATGGTTTTGCTAACACCTCTTAAGTACACCTCTTAATTACATGATCAAGGTACAAGATTTACTAGGATTTTGAAGATCTTATGTTGTGTATATGTTGTTGTTGCCGCGGGTATCAAAGGGGGCAAGGATCCAAAGTGGTTAATATCCAATGTGTATTAGGCTAGGTGGAGACATTAAAGTCAAAATTAGGTTAGCTTCTCCATTATTATTTTCCATCTTAAGGGTTTGTAGCCTCTCTTTGTTTCTTTTAATAAAAAGGTTCTTAATGTTTAATCTTTGGTGTCATTGATCTTGTGATTTCATCTATGGAATGATCTAGGGATCCTACAAAAGGTCAACAAATGGGAGGAGCTCGCAGGAGAGCTTATGCTATAGACGGCGGAATATGGTACTCAGTCGTTAGTTCGAGGATGAATCAAATCCATTGGTTCAAGTGTGCACAAGTCGGTTAGCTCCACAAACAGTTCATGATCGTAAAGATTTGTAACGGCAAAAGTAATAACTTAAGAATGAGATAAGGTAGTTCCAAGTGAGGTCTTAAGATTCTGCTAAGTGGTATGACACGGTTGTGTCTCTAGGCCTTCTTAACGGATTCCGGTGATTGTCGGGTTCGAGTTCATACTCGTGTCATATTGGATACCATTAAGACCACTCATTTATAATTTATTATTTGCATAAAGAAGCGTCCCAATTTATGTAAATAATGAATTGATAAACTTATGGTTCGGTGATTTACAATTTATTTATTTAAACGAAGAGGCGTCCCAATCCTTTCAAATAAAGAGATTATAAATCATCCTACTTAATAATTTCTGATGCAACACGCGTACTCACAAAATCTTCAAGGTGGTGGATGACATAATGATGCATGTGCTCTAATGAGTATGGGACGAGTGTTTAAAACTCATCTTCGGAGACGGGGAGTAAAACTATCAGGGAATATCGACATAGAGTTCAAGATAGTTAATGAGTACTCGGTTAGAGTAAATAAGGTAAATGTCTCTATGAATGGGTCAACATAGCAATTATCATATCAATCCTCCTATTACAAGTCCCGCCCATACAGGACTTATAATACTTAGATTCACACATAATCCCATGTAAACAAAAATTATGACGGTCTCCGTGTAATACGATATTGTATAAAGCTATGAAGAAAAATAATATTCTTAGAGACCATTGTTTAACTTACAATGTCTGAGAACGAAATGAGACCATTGTGCAACTCACAATGTCTAAGAAGTAAAATGAGACCATTGTGTAACTTACAATGTCTGAGGTATAAATGAGACCATTATGCAACTCACAATGTCTTAAGAAATGTTCTAGTATTTATATAATTAACTCTTATATAAATAAACGTACGATATACGCAAAAGGAATGCAAGCATATATATATATATATATATATATATATATGTCATGTAAGCACTTAATGTAACAAGTAATGTAAGCAAGTAAGCAAGTAGTGTGTATGCACTTTGAAAATGTTTGATGTGATGCAATGTTTGTGAAAATGGTTATAGTCTAGGGTAAAATATGCAACCTAGTTCTCTATAACCAGTGCTCTGATACCAATCTGTAACACCCCCAAGATGGGTCACAGCAGAATATGTATCCGGGAGCGTTACTTTATAATAACATTGCACAAGACATGAGAACGACCTCTAAATGAGTCGTTTAAAAATGATACATTGGATTTATTAAAATTGTTTAATACGAGCACAACGGCTTAACTTGTTCAACCTTGAAAATGTACAGATTTTAGATCATAAAAATGTGTGTCACAGCGGAAATGTGTCCGGGGGAGTTACTTCATAATACACAGCGCTAGATACAAGAGAAAAGAACAACGACCTCTAAATGTCTCGTTTGAAAAATAATCTCATTGTTTTCCTTAAATTGAATAACATTGGTCCTATAATTGCATCACCCTGAAAAACTTGAATTTATAGACTCCAATGCACTTCAAAGTTAAACAAGTTCCATATCACCTAGAAAAACATCTTAAAACGGAAACATAAAGTTGGTGAGTTCATAGGTTTATTTTTAAATAAAATATGAAGAGTAAGTTTCAAATTGATATGTAATTGTCCACTGTGTCATCACAGTACCATGTAAAAATCCCAAAGATTTATAAAGAATTGGTTTGCACGACACATTTTTAGTCACCAAAGTACCATCTTATCCCAAAGATTTATAAAGAATGCATTATTCAATTTAATGTCAACAAAAAGTACCACATCTTATCTTAAAGATTTATAAAGAATCCATGACCAATTTAATGTCACCGAAAAGTACCATTCTTACCCAAAAATTTATGAAAGAATGCATGACCAATATAATGTCACCAAAAATTTCAAGTATTATTGCCACTGTTATTTCAAGGCACAGTAAATATCCCATGTGATTATAAAACAATGATTAAGCAATTACTCTAAGTTACATGAAACCGATGCACTAATATAACAATAAGAGATCATATGTAAGTATTGTAGGCCCTGTAGGCCCATCCAATCGTAATCTGACATGTTATAACGTTCGTTTGCCTAGTGATAGCTAATCACCCGAACGGGGATTGTCAATCCCGAATAGATCTATTTTATAACATTCGCGTAGACAACATGCTATAAAACGTTCGTTTGCCCATGATAGCAAATCACCTCCGAACAGGGATCACACCAGAATAGATCTATATCATAACATTTCGCGCTCTACAACCCTCCAAGAGATTTACAGTTCATGAAGCTGGTGGATTCGTAGACTTATATATAACCCATCACAGGAGATCCCCTTCCAAGAACATCCCGGCCTTTATTAAAGAATAGTTACAACCCGTTTACCGGTGTCCCCTCCAAGAACACCCGGGCAGTACTGTATTGTTATCAGTTCAATCCGCTTAAGCTAATCCGTAATCATTTCAAAAGTAAAGTATGCATTCGTGACCAAAAATGAAGTCAAGTAATGTATCCCATAGCGAGCTATGTAAATGAGTATGTAAACCAATTTGTAAACAATCATGTAAATACATTTGTAAACAAGCATGTTCTCACCCCAAAAATATATACAAAACATGTAAAACGTGGGGCTATAAACTCACCTTGATGATGAAGAACGATTGACAGATAGGCATCTAATATGCACAACACGAACGGAAGACGAAACGGCTCGATCAAGCAGTTGCAACTAATCTTAACGGCTAAGTCCCACTAGCCTAGGATAATGTATTTAGGTTTCCCGATGAATGGTTGCATCAACGCGACACGTTGATAAAAGATTTAGATTTAAAGTTGTAATAATTTGGTGGTTGGTTAAATAAAATAAATCGAAAGTAAACGCAAAGTATGTAATATATTCTTTATATATTACATATGAAAAATAAAACCTTATATAACTCGTACCGTGAATTATATAACCAAGACAAACAATCCAAAGATTAATATGAAGTATATAATACTTTTGCAGGTATTATATAAGGAACGTGAGAAAATAACTGAAACCAATTAGTTTGACCCGTTTCCTGAAATCACCACTTAATTAAATAAAAAGTTCTTGCATAAACGAAATCGTACGTTTTAAGATTTCCAATTAAGTTAAACGACATTTGTAAAGCTTTTACAACAATTATTATGTTATCTTCTAGCTGACAATTATAAAATATAAAATAATATTTTATAAATTTATATTTCGTTTCCTCGACGGGTCGTGTCTAAAATAGTTGTCTCATTGTAAAAGTATAATTCTTATTCGTTGTCGAGTTGTTGTACAGTTATAATTAAAGTATAACTTAGTCCCTTTATCGGTTTCTAAAATAATAATAGTTTTAATGAATCATTAACAAATATAGCAAATTATATAAATTTCGCCATAACCTTTTCGTTTATATAACGTTTCCCATATTTATATAATCTAATGTTTTTCTATTTCCAAACGGCCCGCGTGTTTCAAATATATATATATATATAATATAATATATAAATATAAATATATTATATATATAATATATATATATATATATATATGATATATATAATATATAAACGAAACAATTAGAAAGTTAAAATTAACATTAGTATATTTATTTTAACCATTAACACCATTAAATCCGTTTTAATAATTCATAAAACATTACGATTACATATTAATACGATTTAACCATCAAATGCATCCTTGTTGTTAAACCAAAACGCCCCTATCTGCTAAACCAAACGCCCCTATATGTTCTGGTTGTCCCAAACACCCCAGGTTTGTGTATTTCTGTTATTATTCCAAACGCACCCATATGCCAATTCTGCTACCCCAAACGCACCCTTTTTGTGTAAATAAACAAACACACCCTAATTGATTTTCTACTAAAGACCAAACGCACCCTAACCGTGCTTCTGTACAACCAAACACCCCTATATGCTAAATCATATCCAACGCACCCTTTGTGCTTGTCTTTAATAAACCAAAAACCACACATATGGTGGCTGCCCCACCAAACGCACCCTCGTGGTGCTTATGTTACAAACCCAACGCACCCTATGGCCGAAAACAGTCCAAACTCATAAACAAATAACAAAAAGAGGTGAAGTGGTGGTGGTACGCGGCGGTGACAGCCGCAGTGGTTTTCGGGTGGTGGCTGACCCACGACAAACGCACCCTTTTTGGGTGGTTTTACAACCAAACGCAGCCCCTGCTGCTATTTTGAAGCCCAACGGACCCTTTATGGGCCGAAAAGCCCAACGCACCCTTTATTGGGTGGCTGACGCGGTGGAGGGGGGGTGACGATGGTGGAGGTGGTAATGGTGTTCCTATCGTGGTGGTGGTGCGGGCTGTGGTGACGTGATGATGGCAGTGGGATTGTGTGATGTTGACGTTGTGGTGTGGTGTTCGCAGTGGTTGGGGTGGATCTCGTGCGGTGGGAGCGTGTGTTGGGGTGTGATGGTGTTTTAAATATGGGTTCTACGGTAGCAAGTGGTGGTGGCCGTTCGTTGTAGGGGTTGATGGCTCGGTGGTGACGACGAGGCGACAGGAGGTGGTGGTGGCGTGGTGGAGGCGCGTGGCTCGGCGGATCGGGTAGATCGGTTAACAAGGATCACTTTTGGTTTCGGCCGGAAAAGTACGCCGGAAAAGTTTTCCGACGGCGGGCGGTGGCCGGAGGTGGCCGGAATATTTGGGAGAGAGAGAGAGAGAGTGATGAAGAAGATGTTTATGATATTGTGATAAAAGAATAAAAAATTGAATAAAACTTTTATTTAAGATAAACTTTAAAATGAAATTTGTAAAGTAATAATAAGTATTACGAGGAGTTAAAAAAGTAATCCTTTTTTAATATATTTTAGATAAAAAGTGGTCCGGGACTCGTTTGGAGAAACACTTAACTGATGATTCAACGGCACGCAAATATGCCCATTGCTTTTCCAATCAATTTTTTTGATAAAAATGAGTATTCATTTGATAGTATTTCATAAATGTTTTATAACATTTTATAAAATGTTCGTTATTTATTTAGGGTGATCCGGTTACGTCTTGTCCGAAATAAAAATGGGTTTCAACTCGAATTTTCGCGTTATCAACAAACGCTTTTAAATAAAAATGTTAAATGATTTTATTTAATATTTTTATTAAATAAAAAGCGATAATTCAAAATAAATTTAATTATTTTGTGTCGGTACGAACTGTGTGCAGTTTCCAAAACTTTGCGAGGCTATTTTAGCCCTTTATAGTTCGTTTTCAAGTCTCGGGCAAAACTAAAAAGTTGCCTGAAATATCGTTTTACATCAAATTGCTTTAGAGTCCGAGTTGTGAAAACGTGATTTAGTGGTTCGTTTTTGATGAATCAACTATAAATTAATATATATCTTTTTCGTTTTCGAATCAAATTAAAAATAACTTTGTACTCGCGGTGTGTAATAATAAATATGATGTATTATTAAAATACGTTCCGAAAATTTTACCGGCCACGCGGTAATTGCTTTTATTAGACAATAAAACGTCAAAAGTCAAAAAGTCAATTCTGACCCAAAAAGTCAAATGGTAAAATCGTCATTTAAAATTTCGAAAATTCCGGGATGTCACACAGCCAATCATGGATAATGAATAAATGAATCATTACCGTTAATACACAATTAAAATCCACATTCATTCTAAATAGTGTGAGTTTTGGATTTGCCTATTTAAATATATTATTCACCTATCGTAAAAAAATTAACGCATAATTACGAATGATGCACCTTTATTTTCTTCTTCCCTTTCTCCCTACTTGTGCCTTATTTTTTTCTTTCGCGGATGATATCCAACTTCTTTCAGCAGAACTTCTTTAGCCATCAATTAATCCCCTTATTATATCAAAGCCTAACATATCAAATATTTGAATTAATTAAGAAAAATATCTTCTCGATGTTACATTCAATGATTTTGAACCCTCATGCTTTTGCTATTTATAAGAATAACCCTAATAATATACCCATATCGACCTATTACACAAAATTACCCATATCGACTCGTTATACAAAATCGCCCATATTGACCTATTACACAAATAATTCTAATGGTGAAACTTAATGGGTTTTACCATTACGAAAACCATTTTTTTTAATTGACTCAATTTTCTAAAATGTCACAATATCTTTATAAATACATGATATATCCTTGTACATCAAACAACATAGATTCAACGAACTTGTATTTAGTAAAGTTGTCACATTAACCTATTTAATACATTTTCTTTTAAGCCCTATTCTATTAGTATATAGCTTAATGACCAGTGGACTCACCGGGGTTTTTAAAGAAATCTTTTTGTAAAAATAATGTTTTGAATACAAATAAGAATAACATCGACCGTTAAACATGTTTCCATTTAGTTTTGTAAAAAATACGGAGAGTAATGAGATAATAAGTGGATTATTCAATATACAATTGAGTTTGTAACAATTAAAACAATAAGCGTCCATGCATTGTCGTTTCCAAATTTGGATGGTCGGTGGAGGCGTAAATCAAGTTGATAACCAATGTCGTTGATCCGAGAACACCTAATATGTCTATAAATAATGTAAGTAAAATTGGCTGTGAATTGATGAATATATTAGAATTAAAAACTGGTATAAAACAAGACATATGAACATTGTAACAATAAACCATCTTTAAAAACCTTGATCTAAGACCTAAAGTACTTTTTGTCGACGTACATTTGTAGTATTTTTTGAGAAATTACCATCCCAACATCGACAAACGACAATACCTCAAAACTCTTTTGATTTTGACTCTTGAAACAACACGTATAGTTTGGTCAAGTGTGAATACAGGACTGCATGTACAAATCAACTTTTGAAAGCGATTGACTTCTGGCTCTTGTTGATTGTCAAAACAAATGAATCTGACAAAGTATATTGTTTCCTGACAATCTTAAGCGGTAAACGTTTATGTTGATAGAAATAATGCCTACAAATATTATTAGTATTTTTCACATCCTTATGTTTTGATAATCACAAAATATAAAAACATTCAATGTAAAATTAAACGTAAACAAGTAATTAGTAGTAAGTTTTTTCATTTTCGAAAATTATAATCACTTAAAGGTATGAAATCAAAAAATGCTTAATGCAATATATCGGTGTTAATGATCCAAAGGAAACCTCACACTTTTATAAAATGTTGTAAACTTTTTTATAAACATTACAAAAATATTTTCTACAATTAAAAGAAATGTTTTATTCAAAATAAACATTTTAAAATTCAAATTTTTGGACCTAAAATGGCTAGAAAGTTCCAGAAAATTCTCCCTACACAAAAGGACAAACTGGGGAGCGCCCAGTCTAGGGCGCCCCCCTTAAATACACAGGCGGCCCTGTTAAAATTAAAGGGACCGCCCACCTATTTAAGGGGACCGCCCATAGGTAGACGCTCATCTAGTTTGTCCTATAAATACTGGACTTTTCCCCACTACTTTCTCCCTTTTTGCACTTCATTCTTTCATGTTGCTAAAACAGCCCACGACATCCATAAAAATCCTTTGATCATCTAATCATAAAGCTTTTGTTTCCAAGTGAACCAGATCTCGTTTCCTCATTTGTGCAAGAGCAGAATAATATTCCATCATCAAGTGAAGAAGTTTAACACCTTTGTGGTGTTGTTGCTAATCTTATAGCATCCATACATAACTTGTAAATCTTGTAAAGTTGTGTAGTAAGTTAATCTTGGTGATTATTGGTAAGTATCTTTGGATCTTGGTGATCTATTCCTATATGTTAGTTAGAGTGTGATTGAAATTAGTGGCTTGGTGAATTAGTGTGTTAAATTAACAAGGTGTGAAGAAGTTGTGTAGTCCGTAGAAAGAAGTCGTGAAGCAAAGATATAGTAGTGAAGTTTTGAAGTAGTGGTAGATTGGCTCTACTAAGTTTAGAACTTCGACATCTAGCATAGTGTTGGAAATCAATTTAATTAAAGATTAGTGTAAGGTTAACGCCGCCATAATTGAGCATGTTTGACATAAGAAAGCAACTCACGATTTAGGTGCTCTGAGGAGTGTGAGAGTAGGCGAAGAGTGATTCTTACCGAACTCCCAATAAATCCTCGAGCGTTGTGTTTTTGATTGCTTTTATACTCTTATCTCTTACTTCAGTTAATTTTCAACTATCCTATTACATATTTAGAAAGATATTTTTTATATTGTGCAAGTGTTGAATTCACATAAAGTCGAATCTAGAATTTTTATAAAAACTTTAAAACCTTAAATTAAAAAGCGGTAAACTATTCAACCCCCCTTCTAGTTTTCCACAGTTTATCATACCAAGTAATTCTCAACCTTGGTATGATAACAGAATTACAATCACCGTTCGGGTATGCAACAACTAATACCACATCAAACAGACGCATTTAACATTTGAATTAATACTTGAGTGTTAGGCAAAACACCCTATTTTGGGGCAAAAACCTTGTTGAGGTTTGCATATTATTAAGGTTCGATGTCATGAGCTTAGGGAAATAATAACTGTTTTTGACTCATGAATGTGTTTCATTTATCTACCATTACTGAAATCTTGTGATCCACTGCTTAAATTATAAAACCTATAAATTCACTCAACATTATTTGTTGACATTTTTAGCATGTTTATCTCAGGTCCTTAAGGTGTTGTCTTGGAAGGAAGTCGCACGGCATATTTTGAAGACTTTGCATAATTTACCATTCGATAAAACTTCCTTTTGAAAACATTATGTAATGTTTAAACTTTTGGGACCGTGTACTTTATAAACTTCGATGTTTTAATTATATATCGAATGTGTAACTTTTCATTAAAACGTCTCATTTAGAGGTTGTATTCTATGATGTGTACTTTGTGCTATGAAGTAGCACCCCCGGTTATCTTTTGATGTTGTTTGATTTTTGGGGGTGTTACACATACCCATAAAGAAACAAGCTTTATCTTCCCATCAATTGATGACAAAACGAGATGGTTGGCTCGCGCTCCGCTGCGGGACGACTGGTGGGCGTCGTTGTTGTCGATGGCGGAATGGGTCATTTTTGCTATGGCATTGGGTGATCTTCGTTGTTGTTGATGAAGTGTATACATGTAATGAACAGTTTTAATAATATGTGTGAAAGCTAAATCACTATTATACATTCTTATGTCTATACATTTGACTACAATTAGAATTGTAAATACATCTTTTACTAAACAAACCACTAACAAATCTTTTGAGTTCCATTGTTATGCATTGATGTTGCCCAAATTTCATGTTCAACTCTAAAATCATCGTCTGACTCTTCAGTTTCCATAATCTATAGCTCTTATTTTTTAGCTCTATTACACAAACTGACTCGGTCGATGCATTTCCAAACCCGATTCAATTAGTGCAGGCTGGGTCAAATTTTCCACCTGTGGTTTAAGTCAAAGAATTGGACAGCGATCATCTTCTAAACTAATTGGACAGGCCAAGTATTCGATTTTAAACCTTCTTTAACGAAAAAGTTTTATCTTACCTTGTATAGTATGCCATCTCGAGTTCTCGACTTTTGCAGATGCTTTAGATTCTGCCCCCATGGAGCTTGCAGGGAATATTATCTGTAGTGAAATATCAGCAAATAAGAGTAATTATTTCCTTTAATTTTTACTTCTTTTGTAGTGTTAATATACTGTTACTGTGTAACTGCATTAGCATAATTTTTCCCTCAAAACTGGGCGCTCCCCAGTTTGTCTTTTTGTGTAGGGAGAATTTTCTGGAACTTTCTAGCCGTTTTAAGTCTGAAAATTTAAATTTCAAAATGTTTATTTTGAATAAAACATTTCTTTTAATTGTAGAAAATATTTTGTAATGTTTATAAAAATGTTTACAACATTTTATAAAAGTGTGATGTTGAATAAAAATTTTCTTTGATCATAAAATGCATTAAGCATTTATTTATTCATACCTTTAAGTGATATAATTTTCGAAATGAAAATTTACTACTAATTACTTGTTTACATTTAATTTTACATTGAACGTTTTTATATTTTTTGATTATCAAAAACTAAAGAAGTGAAAAAATTAATAATATTTTAAAAAGCAGTATTTCCCTAACAACATCTCCATCGCTTTTTTGAAGATTAAAAAATTTAAACTCATTAAATGTAAAATATTTTTTAAACAAATATTTAGTGAGTTTTATGTCATTTCTCATCTCCGCCCTTATAATAAAAATTCGAAAAGGCATCGTCGAGATTGCTAGTAAATCGACAAAATAAATCTCCCCTTGAAGTGTTCTCTCCCTCATTCAAGGGCACCCAATGAATCGAGCTAGTGGTTTCTTGGCTACAAAAACGAGTTAGAAACAATACAAATATTTCCTAACATGTAGCCAAAAGAAGGATAAAATATGAACATGTGCAAGCAAACATTAAACAAAAAGATACTCATTCTTTAGGACAATATGTTGAACTACACACAAGCATACATAAAAAGAAAAACAAATATGCTTTAGAAGCATAAAAAAATCCTAAATAGCCATAGAAGGATTTTTGACTTGCTTGCGACACAAAAGGGTTTGACGATTATTTGTAGGCATATTACGAGATTAGTTGGTTGTTGATGGAGAGTTTGGAGCGGAGGCGGTTGTGGAAGGGTAATCTCTTTGAACTCTAGGTGGTGGATGTGGTCGAGTGAGGAGGAATTCAATCCAATTGATATCCTCACTTAAAGCAAGGAATTGTTTTTGGGTGAAGATGCAACAAGGGCAATACCCAACATGGGTTTCAACTTGGTTAATGTTGAGGGTGTGTGGTAGGTTTGGAGAGTAAGGTGATGAGGGAATGTTGTTTTGTTGTTGTGAGAGATGCATGGCTAAGAGATTTGATAGGTCTTGTAGTTGATTAATGTCATCAACTAGGCTTTCTCTACTTGGAGATAGAGGTGGTGTGTGTTGAGTTTGGTTGTCACTTTGAGGTGGAGCTTGAGTGTGAGTAACATGTGAATTGATGGGTGAGATGGGAAATGGAGGATGTGAGACAACTTGTGGTGATGTGGGAGTGTCCTTAATGTAAGGATTTGGTAATGCTTGATTGGGGTGATTGTTTTCTTGAGATGGTTCATGATGAGGAGTGAGTGGTTTTGGCATTGGTGTAGGTGAACTTACATTGAGCTCATTGGATGTGTTACAAGGGTTTAGTTTCTTCCTCCAAATGGGTTTCACACTCATTTTGGCTACCCTTGATGGTTTGGATGTGGGTTTGTTAGGAGATGTCATTGGTGAGGATGATTGTGATGATGATGGTTGAGGATGTATTTATAGTGGAGGAAAGGTTTAAATTAGGAAGAATGAACATTTAAAGGATCAAATCCAAGAAATGTTTGTGAATTTAGGGAAACAGTAGCTAAGTCTAGGGGGTATTTGGTCAAAAAGGAAAGAAAAATATTGTTTTACCCGTTACTGTTTAGGCCGGTCCCCTTAATTAGGGGTCGGTCCCCTTAAAATTAAGGGGGCCGCCCTTTATGAATTAAGGGGGCCGCCTACTGCCATTTCCCAGATTTTCCAAAAATCAATTTTTCTCAAAATTTTGTGTGAGGGTTTCTGTTTTGGTGGTTAATTTGCTGCAAGTCCATCCTTTTATGGCAATTAAGATTTTTTTTAGCACATAGAAATTAAGCATTCAACATTCTACATATATATGACAAGTTGTAGGATAAAACTATTTCACATAATTTTGGCATATAATCATATATGAATTGAAGACCAAAAGAGTGAAGAACATAGTAACTAGATATAATGCACAAAGAATTTTTCTTGACAAGAGGGTTAAGTTAAAAATGAACCAAACTTTTGTGCAAATACTAGTGTGTGCCTAAGTGCGACAAATGTGGAGTAGCGATTATTTCGACACTAAGTGTCACACCCCCAGACGGGACCTAGACGGAATACGTGTCCAAGGGCGTGACGTCATAACAATCCGAACACAAAGCAATAAAGAACGACCACTAATCATGGACGTTTGAAATAGTGTACTCGTTGCATAAAAGAAAATTTAATTAAGTTTTACAACCGATCATATGAGAGTTAAATGTAGCGGAAGCATACTAAATTTGACAATGACAACGAGTATATAAATAGATAAGTCTTGAAATTGGCGAAGTCACATAGCACATAGACTCCATTTAGCATTAAGAATCAAACCAAGCTAAGCACCTGAGAAAACATGTTTAAAACGTCAACATAATGTTGGTAAATTCATAGGTTTAAGTTAGTACAAGAGTGGACCACAAGATTTCAAAACGTATGCGACTACTATAACAGATATAGCATCACATAAAAAGTATTTACTGTTACGCTAAGCCCATGACACCGATGCTAATAACAACAGGGCATATCATGCCACATAGTATTCCTGCCCTTAACTGGTGTCCCAAACCAAAGACCACCACAACGCACAATCGACATGACATATATCCGTTTGTTCTTCGTTAAGTGGAACCAAAGCAGATAGGGATAATTAGTCCCAATAGATCTATTTACTCATTCGCGCTCACTTAACCAATCCAATTGGCTATAGGTGACTAACAGTTTATGATAGTTTGGGCAATAGTGGTTTGTAAGCAACTTAGGCAACACATAAACGTGTAAAACTCACGTTAAGAACTTGTGTCCAATTTTAAAAGCAAACAATGTTTCTCACCCTAAAGTATAAAGCATTTGTAAATCGGTAAAAACGTGGGGCTATGAACTCACCTTAAGCAAGTGGTGAATCGATAATCAACGAGAAAGAAATAAACCCGAAAGGTCCTACACGCGACCTAAATAAATGACACGTCTTAGGTAAATGAAAGATAACCGAAACTTGTACGCCACGCTTTCAAGAGAAAAGACATCCATATCTGTTTGTGCTTTAGTTTTTTTAATAAAGTATGACTAAATAAAATTATAGAGCTTTTCGTCAAGTCTTTGCGTTTATCCAAAAATTACTACTTTTAGAAAGTTTCTATTTTAGGGAATTTTTTAATTTCAAGACGTTAATACCGTCCCCTATACTTGTTAAGTTTCCATATTTCAAAATACGCTAACTAACCTTAATCGCTTAACTTTCAAGTCTGATCCGCTAAGTTTTACCAAACTTACTATTTTTAGTAACTTTATCGTTTTTCCTAAAATATGTTAATGACGTCTTCAAATGATGCTAATCTATATATATATATGTGTGTTACTATATGTTTCACTAGAGTTTAGAAAGTCCTAAAATGTCCTAATGCGTCTGAAAACCCCTTTTACTATTCACATCAACACACTATTCATTTGGTTTTGCCGAAAAACGTTTCAAGTTTATTATGTTGGCTAAAACTTGGGCCGGTTTAAGTGTCCCGATTAAAGTGCGATCGTGAAATACAATCTATTCCGAAACAAGCATCAACAAACTACTTTTACACGCCTAATTGAAACACTTCAGTCGTAGCTCAAAACTTCAAACAAATTCGTGGACAGCAACGACTTTTTGTCAAAAATACGCAACCAAAATCCACCCACCCTTTCACAATAGTGCCTAGTCTATCCTAATCTCCGTTCACAACTAATCCACACCAAAACCACACATAAATCTAACCTAATCCCTTCATTTCTATTGTTGCAACACACTTTTCAACTCATCTCACCATAACTTATAAAACAACAAACATAATACTTCCATTTTTATAAAAGTTGTCAATATATTTTGTCATTTCTTTTTAGAAAAGTAACACAAACACATAGACTCTTAAACTTGAACAATATTCATAAGAATAAAAAAATAAAACAAGAGATGACCAAGAAATACTTACAAGAATGAAGAAACAAGTAGAGAATCACAAGATCTATTCCCAAAATGACTAGATCTATAAAACCCACTTATAAAATTAGAAACCTTAATTTTATAATCTTAAGAAACCCTTGAAAATCAATCAACCAATACTCAGATCTACCTTAGAAACCCTTGGAAATGAACTTAGAACACTTGGAACTTGAAAAGAAAAAAAATAGAACCACTATAGAAGAGGTGGAATTGCCGAGGGTTTCAAGAGAGAGGGAGACAAAAAGAAAAGAAAAGCTCAAAATACAAGTGTGTGTGTTATGAATGAAATAATGGAAGCAACAAGTTTTAAATAACACAAGTTTACTTCACACACTAAAAGAGTGTGTATGTGCCGTGGACAAGAGACAAGGAGGAAAGGATGAACCCATATTATCCTCCATTCCAATTATCAATGTGCACAAACATGTGATAAGGCTTGTTCTTATTGATTTGAATTCAACATTGTTCCACCAATATTGCAATGTGATGTTGGTTTGGAAGCATGCATGCATGGGGAGGTACCAAAAGTTAAATTTATTCATTTTATTTAGCAGTGCTTTCACATTGATTTAATTTCCATGTCTTGCAATGCAAAAGCTCATGTTATAAGTAAACCACGATTTACGCAATTAACGAAACGAATAACGATATCACCGAAAATTATGAAATTTTATATATTTCCATATAATGTAAAAACGCAGTTATTGCCAAAATACTACAACGTTAGGTATCCCAGTTCGCTCCCGGAGACGATTCTCATATAAGAGCGGGAATACTTCCTGGTTACACGTAAATATTAAACGAAACCTCGAATTTCAAGTTAATAAACGAAAACTACTAATTTATTGAACAAAAATTACTCCGGGGTGTCAGCATCCTGCTTTTCCTCCCCGTTAATGAAGCTTTTGTCCACAAAAACTTAAGACATTACGCATGAGACGCTACTTCATGGTTAGCGAAGAGATGAGGGTACTTTTTCTGTATTTGGTCTTCACGCTCCTAAGTATACTCGGTACCTCTTCTTGAATTCCAACGGACCTTCACGATTAGAATGCGACTTTGCTTCAAATGTTTAACTTCGCGGCCCATAATTTCAACCGGTTCTTTAATGAAATTAAGCTTGTCGTCGACGTAGATTTCGTCTAACGAAATAGCGAGTGGTTCGTCGGATATGCACTTCTTAAGGTTTGAGACGTGAAAGGTACTATGAATACGACTTAGTTGCTCGGGTAACTCAAGTTGATATGCAACCGTTCCAACTTTGGCGAGAATCTTAAAAGGTCCAATATAATAAGGGTTCAGCTTTCCCTGTTTACCGAAACATATCACTCCTTTCCAGGGCGATACTTTCAGCATAACCTTATCCCCAACTTGAAACTCCAATGGCTTATGTCTCTTATTAGTGTATCTCCTTTGTCGATCATGTGAAGCTTGTAGACGATGCTTGATTTGGATAATATTCTCTGTTGTTTCACGAACAATTTCTAGGCCAGTAAGCTGAGCGTCTCCCACCTCAGCCCAACAGATAGGTGAACGACATTTGCGACCATACAACGCCTCAAAAGGTGCAGCTTTAATACTCGCATGATAGTTGTTATTGTAGGAGAACTATATCAATGGTAGGTGTCTGTCCCACCCCTTTTTAAAGTCCATCACACACGCTCGTAGCATGTCTTCTAACGTTTGGATGGTCCTCTCACTTTGACCATCTGTTTGTGGATGGTAAGCCGTACTTATATCCTGTTGAGTACCTAGGGATTCGTTCAACGATTTCTAGAAATGAGACGTGAACTTACTGTCTCGATCAGAAATAATTAAAACTGGTACTCCATGTCTCGAGACTACTTCCTTTAAGTATTGTCTCGTCAACTTATCCATTATGTCGGTTTCCTTCATTGGTAAGAAATGGGCAGACTTTGTGAGTCGGTCTACAATTACCCAAATTGTAATCTGACCCATACGTCGTCTTAGGTAACTTAGTAACGAAATCCATAGTAATGTTCTCCTATTTCCATATTGGGATTACAGGTTGAACCAACAAACCGGATGGTTTTTGGTATTCTGCTTTAACCTTTGCACAAGTCATGCATTTACTGACATACGTGGCAATTTTTGCTTTCATGTTGGGCCACCAGTATAGCTTCTTCAAATCTTGGTACATCTTGTCCGATCCAGGGTGGATCGAATACTTTGACTTATGCGACTCGTGCATAATCAAAGCTCTCAAGTCACCAAAACAGGGTATCCAACTTCTATTCTTCAAACACAACGTTCCGTCTGCACGTGGCTCCAGATTCTTAATCATGCCACACAAATCTTATGTTCCATAATTCTCTTCCTTTCTTGCCTCAACCTGAGCATCAAGATCCTGCCAGGGAGGGTTTAAACCAATTTTCATAACCAAGGCTCGAAACTCGAGTGGCTTGGTCTACTCTTTTGGCTCAATTCATCAGCCACTACATCGCCTTTTCCGGTTGATAAACTACTCACAATCAGAGTCACTTAACAGCTCTAACCATCTACGTAGTCTTCATGGTTTCAACTCGTCTAAGTCTAGAATATGGTTGCAAAACTATTATGGATCATTGAACCACAACACACTTGGTGCCGTAAAGGTAAACCTCCACATCATGAGAGCGACAAAATACCACAGCTCCCAATTCTAAATCATATGTCGTGTAGTTCTTCCAGGATTTTTGAGTTGGCGGGATGCATAAGCTAATGACTTTCTCCTTCTGCATCAACACTGCACTAAACCCTTTTTGTTTGGGAAAAGAAGCATCACAATATACTATGAAGTTTTCACTTCCTTCGGGTAATGCCAAAATCGGTGCACTACACAACTTTTGATTCAATGTCTGGAAGGTAGTTTCCTCCTTTTCACCCCAATTGAACTATACACTTTTCTGAGTCAGCTTCGTCATAGGCTTGGCAATTTTGGAGAAACCTTCGATAAATCATGGGTAGTAACCGGCAAGAAGACATAGAATTTGTGGCGAATTTCTGTTTGGAGTCTTGGTGATACCCAATCCTTGATTGACACAAACTTCGCAGGCTCAAACTTGAATGCCTTCACTTCAATCGACCGTGGAGTCAGAAATTGTACTTTCGACAGCCAAAAGTCGCACTTCGAGAACTTAGCGTATAATTCTTCCTTCTTGAGCAACTCCAAAATTAGTCTAAGATGTGCATCATGTTCTTCCTTGGTCTTCGAGTAGATCAAGATATCATCGATGAACACGATCACAAATTTATCTAAGTATGGTCTGCATACTCGGTTCATTAAGTCCATGAATACTGTCGGCGCATTAGTCAACCCAAAAGGCATCACTTGGAACTCGTAGTAACCATAGCGGGTCCTAAACGCCGTCTTTGGAATATCCTCATCATGAACTCTGAGTTGGTGATAACCAGACCTCAAGTCGATCTTCGAGTACACACTTGATCCTTGCAACTGATCAAACAAGTCGTCGATTCGTCGTGAAGTGGGAATCCGATTCTTACAGTAAAGCTTGTTAATTCATGGTAGTCGATACACATCCGAAAAGATTCGTCTTTCTTTTTGACAAACAAAATCGGAGCTCCCCAGGGTGAGGAACTTGGTCTTATAAATCTTTTGTCATAAATTTCTTGTAGTTGGGTAGACAATTCTTCCATTTCGATAGTGCTAATCTATACGGGGCTTGAGCTACAGGTGCAACACCTGGGATTAAGTCGATTTGGAATTCAACTTGTCGTATTGGTGGTAATCCAGGTAAGTCTTCAGGAAAGACTTCTAGAAAGTCCCGTCCAGTCGGCACGTCTTCGAGTCGCTTCTCCTTCACAACCGTCTTTGTTTTCCTTCATTCACCATGACATGTCCCAAAAATAGTTGATAACCTTTCTCCATAAACTTTCTGGGCCTTACACATGATATAATGCTCAACATTTGATTTCATCTCCTTGTCACTTTGTCTCCCTTGAACGATCAGAAATACCTTTCCGAAAGGAAATACGCACTATCTTTTTTCGACACAAGACAATCACTGCATGATTCTTATGCTAACCAATCATGTCGATGTAATAGCGTCGAAACTGACCCAAAGCTATGGGCAACAGTCGGATATTAAATGGATGTCCTAACAATCCTAATGTAAAGCCTCTAAGCACAATGTTGGTTTCTGAAGTTCTTCCGTCAGCTAGCTCGACAAAGCGTACAACAACGTCTAAGGCAGAGGGAATGATATCTAGCAATGCAACTAAAAGTATTTGATACGAAACTTCTATCGGTTAACCCGAATCAAAATAAAGCAATATAAGCATGGTGATCGTTGAGAAGGAACAGACCCGTGACATGATGGAAACCCGGGTTAGCGTCGTCACCTTTTTCCTAGGACATCTGCATGCCTCTTGCATACAGGAACTCTTTGCTTGTTCCCCTTCCCACTGTATTGGTTCTTGAGCTTTGGGACAATCCTTCCGGTAATAACCTTGTGCACCACACTTAACAAGTAATAACTCCTATATCGGCCAATAAAGTTCCTTTGAGTAGTATACATCACAACAGATCTACAATCCCTGCCAGATGTCCAACCTCTACAGTTATGACACTTAGAGTTACACTGTCCCTTCGTGTGTAGCTTACACTATTTTCAGAAAGAAGTGGTTCCTTCATAACCATTCTTCTCATTGTTACCAACCATATAGGCTCTAGCAACATTCTGACCTCTAGTATTCTGTCATTTATGGGGTAGTTGTTTCCCACGGTTGTTTCTATAGTTGTTGTTCAATCTCTTCTTGTTCTTTGTGTTTCTTACATCATAGCCCTTCAACTTTTGATCCATCATGTTGTTGGAAATTCGAACAACATCTTGTAGTCTTGTGGGTTCTGTAGTAATTACATTCCCTTAGATATTATCAGGAAGACCTCCAATGAATCTCTCTACCCGATCCTCCTCCTCGGGGACCATTTTGGTACACATCATGGTAAGTTCTTGGAACCTTTGAGTGTAAGTAGCCATGTCATTGTTCTTCACCGACAAATTCCATAACTCGGTTTCCATCTTTTGGATCTCATTTCTCGGGCAGTACACTTCAGTCATCAGCTTCAACAGCTCTCTCCATGATAAAGCGTATGCAACATCAGTTCTAATGGTTCTCTTATGAGAATTCCACCAAGTTAATGCACTGTTGAGTAAAGTACATGTAGCATACTTCACTTGATATCTCTCCGGACAGTTGCTGATGTGAAACACAGTTTCCATCTTTTCACTCCATCTTATCAAACCAACCACACCTTCTGTTCCTTTAAAACTCAGTGGTTGACATTTCATGAAATCTTGGTAAGTACATTCACGAGCACCAGGCCTATCGCCTCTTCCATTCACATTACGGTTCTCATTACCGTTATCGTTGTCATTTCCATTTCCACCATTTCCATTTCCACCATTTCCATTGTCGCCATCACTGCCATTTTGGCTTTGGTTTTCAGTCTCGAGAGCATTGGCGGCACGGGTCGCCTCATGAGCAGCCAACGCTTCTTCCACACGTCGGTTAACGAGTTCTTCGATTGCTTCAGGGGTCATACCGGAGCGAGTGATAGTCATTGTTCTACATCACAAGACACAACCCATGGTGAGATTTTGAAACGAATACACGATTATTAGATAACGATAATTTAATATATGCTATGATATAAAATATAATTACAACACGATTGCCAGAACGAATAAATAACAATATAGATAAATAGGCGAGAGAGTCAAAACAAGATTTTCATTTCATGAATAAAAGAATAATTCGGTTATAACCAAAATCCAAAATAGGTACATGATCCACAATTATTTCTACTGCTAACATCTAGACCTAACCATCAGTCTAGTGTCCTACATGATCATGGTACTACTAGTCTAAGGGCGAAAACCCAAACGTCTCTCAACATATGACTCCAACCTCCTAAGTCTCCCTCGAGTATCATCGCGATCCCTACGAACCTGACAAAACTCCTCCTGTGAAAGAGACATGTAAAGACGAAGACTATTCACACGATCCCTATCGATATCCAACATAGCACGAACCTTGAGGTTCTCCAACCTCAAGCTATCAATCCTCTCGATCATACTAACTCTCTGTCCCATAGCTATCAACTGATCAACCTCAAACCATTTCTGAATAGTCTCAATCCCAACAATCCTATCAATACGAACCTCAGACATGTGATGGTAAAAGTCACGCACAACATCGTACAAGTCAATCGGGATATCCTCGAATGACCTAACAATGCCATCCCTAGTGCTAGACGAATCAAAAGAATCCTCTCCAGCTGGCTCTACAATCTCCTCCTTAACTATCGGTGCCGACATCGGGTCAAAAACCTACCTCAACCGTGTCTCCAGCACTAGTGTCAGCCTCATATCCCTTGGTGTCATCCCTGACATCCCTAGGGTCAATCTCAACATGATCTCTAACATCATCCCCATCACCAATACCCAACTCCATATCAACCTCAGTCTCTATAGGATCAATCTCGGTATCCTCCTCTATGCTAGCCTCAGACGAATATGAATCTCTAAACCTCTTATGAGGTGGTAAGAGATCAGCACGGGTAGGAGCTAATGATCTCATAACTGGTGTAGATGATGGTACATAATCAACCGGGGATCTACATCTCTTGCGAGATGGTCCAACAGAATGTGAAGATGAATGCAGGGGTCTCTCTGATGAATCTCCTAATGATGACTCTGATGTAGTCGGTGGATACAAAGTAGATAATAGAGCAGCACACCAACGACGAAATGCCTCACTACTTCGTGGTGCTCTCCTCGGAGGGTAACACGATCTAGGTGGTACATCTCTAGTCGAAGCTCCAGAATGAGCCTGATCTGGTGCATCCAAACCCGAAGAATGAACTGGCAAAGAATCCGGAGATAAACTAGAAGAAGATGGGTGATGGTCTGAAGAACGAGGTGATGCATGCCTCCATGCTAATCTACGAGTTGGTAAAGGTCAAACTCTCTTCCTAGCAGTCAACAACTTACGCGGCCCATTAAGATGGGTGCGGTAAGGTCGACCAAAAGGAATAGCCTCCCCAGGTTAGATAAGAATGGCTGACCGGCGACGAATCCTGGGCGGGGCAGTAACAGGAGCAATAAGAAACTCAAATGATGATGATGGACGTGTTGTTACCCTGCCGCTCCAACGAGCAACGGTAGCAACATAAGGGTCCTGCGATGGTGGTCCATCAAAAGAATCAGGAGCCTTAGAAGAATCGGTGCATAAGAATGGTGAAATAACTGGTAGTGGGGAAATGTGCTCTGGTGAAGACATCTTATCTGGTGAATCAGAATCAGAACCCAAATAGGGAACCAAGCCACACAATCTAGTGGGTAAAGCGACAAGAGTCGTCTCAACCACAGGAGCAGCAGATGAAATAACAAGAGAAATAGTAGAAGTCTTTGGAGCAACCACAAAAGTAGAAAGAATGACAGTAGGAATATCAACAAAAAGAATAACCCGAGACGGCGTTAAACTACACTCTCATCTAATGAATCAGAAGAAATAGCAATAGCTGAAGCTGCCATGATCTGCATAAGCAAAAGTTTATATAAATCTCCTTTATATAAAACCATGCAA
>BQNB010085354.1:0-28499 GCA_026074375.1 Tanacetum coccineum | reverse complement strand
TTTATTGAACCATCAACATCTCAGCCTCAAATGAAACAAAGATCAAGAAGGCCAAAGAGAAAGGACACTCAGGTTACCTCAGTCTAGTGTTCCTAGTGATAATATTGCAGATGAGGCTATCAATGAGGAGATGGATGACAGTTTTGTGAGGGTTTCCACAACTGCTTCTAGCTTAGAAGTAGAGCATGACAGTGGTAACATTATTAAGACCCGATCCAGAGCAACACCTAATGAAGCTGGTTCTCAAGAAACTACTTTAGGTGGTGGTCTTAGGCGCCAAGACACCATGGGGACACAATTGCTCAAACTAGGTTTGAGAATGTGTCTAAAACATCCAATGATTCACTACTCGCATGAGTTAACACACCTCGAAGTGATAAGGATAGTATGAAACTTAAGGAATTAATGGAATTTTATACCAAATTGCAACAAAGAGTTCTTGACCTGGAGAATACAAAGACTGCTCAAGCTCAGGAGATTACAAGTTTGAAATTAAGAGTCAAGAAGTTAGAGAAGAAAGGAGGGTCAAGAAATCACAAGCTCAAAAGATTATACAAGGTTGGTAGATCTGCAAGAGTAATTTCCTCTGATGAAGCTAGTTTAGGTGATCAGGAGGATGTATCCAAATAGGGGAGTAAAATTGATGACATTGATAAAGATGCAGAGATTACATTGGTTGATGAAACTCAGGGGAGGTATGGTGATGATCTAATGTTTAATACAGGTGTTCTTGATGATGAAGAAGTGTTTACAGGACAGGATATGGCTGAAAAAGAGATTAATTTGGCTGAAAAGGAAGTTAGTATTGCTGATCCAGTTACTATTGCTGGTGAAGTAGTTACTACTGCCAGTGTTGAGATTAGTACTGCCAGTCCAACTGAAACTATAATTACTGATGATTTGACTCTTGCTCAGACTTTAATAGAGATCAGAAGTGCAAAACCCAAAGTAAAAGGGGTTGTGATAGGAGAGTAGAGTGAATCTACAACAAGAACAAGACCTCAACAACTACCATCAAAATATAAAGGTAAAGCAATCATGAAAGAGCCTGAGAAACCAACAAAGAGAAAAGATCAAATTAGGCATGATGAGGAAGTTTCTTAAAGACTTAAAGCTCAAATGCAAGCTGAATTAGAGGAAGAAGATAGGCTTGTAAGACAAAGAGAAGAAGAAGCTAACATTATTTCATGGGATAATGTGCAAGCAATGATAGATGCTGATTATCAAATGGCTCAACAAATGCAAGCAGAAGAACAAGAAAAGTTAAGTATTGAAGAAAAGTCCAAGTTGTTTGTACAACTCTTAGAAGCAAGAAAGAAACACTTTGCAGCAATGAGAGCTCAAGAAAAGAGGAACAAACGACCAACTAAAGCTCAAAAGAGAAAAACAATGTCTACTTATTTGAAAAACATGGCTGGATACAAGCACAATTAATTAAAGAACAAAAGCTTTGATGATATTCAGAAGTTATGTGACAAATCTATGAAGAGGGTAAACACATTTGTAGATATGGATACAAAATTGGTAGAAGGCAGTGAAGTAAGAGCAGAAGGCAGTGAGACAAGAGCAGAAGAAAGTTCTAAGAGAGAAGGAGAAGAGTTAGAACAAGAGAATGCAAAGAAGCAGAAGGTAGATGATGACAAAGAAACAACAGAGCATAAAAGTCTAATGAAAGTCATACCAAATGAAGAAGAGGTTGCACTTGATGCTATTTCTTTGGCTGTTAAGTCTCCAAGCATTGTTGACTGGAAAATACATAAAGAGGGGAAGAAAAGCTATTACCAGATAATCAGGGCTGATGGAAGTTCAAAGATGTACTTAGTGTTTAGTCATATGCTTAAAAGTTTTGACAGAGAAGACTTGCAGATGCTTCAGAATATTGACAGAGAAGACTTGGGGAAAATCTCTTATTGAAGTTGGTTTTATAGCTAAGTAAGCATAGGTTAACAGGCCGAGAGGGAGGATATGAGAGAGAGTTATGGGTTGTTTTGAAAGTGTTGTTTGAACTGATGTGAAATGTGAAGTTACTGGGAGGAATCTATAAGGGACACAAAGTGACAGTTTAGAAGCTATTTCTTAAGTGAAGTACATTTTGTGATGATTTTTAGATTCTGAATTTCTTTATGATGGTAGAAAAGAGATATCCACTTAACCTGCAACAATCACAGAAATGCTCAAACAAGAAGATTAAAGCTGATTATTGGAATGAAATGTGTTATATGTTCTTAAGCTCATAAACAAACAGCTCAAGAATCTGGAAATGTTTTGAATGCATCCTCCTATGTAAAATAATGCTTTTAATAAAGAAACTTAAAGATTCAGAAGATGAACATCAAGTTTAGGGGAGGATTGTTATGATTAAAAGACTTTTTGAAGCTCTTTGGAAGTTACTGCTACTAAGTTAGTGCTGCTGGTATAAAAGTTAATGCTGCTGGTTACAACTACTAAAAGATTACAACTGCTAGAAGAGTTTCTACTGTCAGAAGGATAAGTATGAAATATTTTTGTGATTCATATAATGTATTTATTTAAAAGATAATGATAACTTAGGAAAGTATTATAAGCCTTGTAGGACTCCTTGGTGTATAAAAGGAGGTCCTAGGGCATAATGTATATATATCCAGATATATTTCATTATTCTGTTTATCTATTCATAGCTTCAAAGTTTTGTAAACCCTAACACTATTAAGAGTGTTCGTATTATATTAAGGCTGAAAGTTTGGTAAATTGTTTTGTTATTGATCTTGTTCAATATTGTTTCATTGTAATTCTTCTTAGTATCATTGACTAGATTCTATAGTCTTTGATATTCACAATCAAAGTTTCTACTATAGTTGTGTTAGATTTATCTTGCATAACTATACCTTATACAAGCTAAGGGATTAAAGATATATTCTATAGGGATCAACATGGACACTCCAAGCCATTCATTCCATTAGATGAGACTTTTACTAAAGAGGCGAGCTTGCATCATCCCAAGTGAAGCCTTGCTACCCTTAAGCTTATTTTACTCCTATGACACTTACATCCCATTGTAAGTTGACTCTAGAGGATCCATATGAGTCAAATTTGTTGCAAATCTTAACATATATCAAAGGTGTTAGTTTCGTGCAACATAATATTTATTATAGGAGCATTATTTAAGGGTTGGAATACACATATTAAGAAATGTGTAGATGTCATAACAGTTGCAACTCCCCTTCGGTGTATGCTCCCCCTTGTTTGGGGCACTAAGGAATCAATCTACGGAAGTGTGCTACAAAAAAATTAGTAGAAAGGGCACATTTTATATATATATACTTATATATATATACCAACAATGTTGATTGCTATATAATATAATATATATATATATATATATATATATATATTTATATATTATATATACTTATAGCAATACACTAACAGGGAACAAGACATGTATGTCTTAGATATATGCACTCTAAATTATGACATTTTAAAAGAAAATTTAAAACCTAGACACATGCACTCGTTGTTTTAATAACAACAACCTAAATCTATGATAAAAGGAATCATGACGTATACTTAAGACACGAGAATGTTTAGGAACCAATGATAAAGTTTGATCGACACATGCTTAAGGACTAAGACTTGACCAACACCCTTCGCTATAATACCAACTTTAATAAACAAGAACAAAATTCGTTTATTGATTGACACACTATTATTATGAGAATGATATCTTCTAAGATGTCATTTGGATAAGGAGTATGAACGTATTTTGATTGACATGTTCCTTATGGTATCGTCATCTAACTAAGATGATGATATGGATTTGAATAGACTAAGGGTTGTATTGAGAGATTCCTAAAATCTCCAAGCTTTTCTTGTTGCATTATGTATTGCCTTTCATGTTTGGAAGTGTTTTAAGGTATAAAAACATTTTGTAAGACTTTAGATCAAACTAAATGTTGATGATAAGGATGATTTGAGGAGGGAACATAAACGAATAAGGATGAGCATGAATGGAAAAGAAAGGTGTTGACAATAGGTTTGTTTGGTGTTTTGTTGGTTGTTAATGTTGACAAACAAAGGTGAAAATATTAAAATGGTGGAAGAGAAGTGAAAGACTTGACATTGTGATGACTTAACAACACTTGAAGATTGAATATCTTCTTTGTGTTCTTCACTTTGCTAAAAAGTGGAAATGATTGAATGAAAAATAAAAGACACGACATTTATCGATGACATTAACAACCTTGAAGGTATGAAATATCTTCTTTGTGTTCTTCACTTGCTAACAAGGAAATGATTGATGAAAGACTTATATTGTGATTTGCGATGATCTCAACATCACTCGAAGATTTGAATATATTCTTGTGTCTCTTCACTTGATAAAAAGTGGAATGATTAGATGGAGACGCATTTATTACGAAATTCACTTGACTTTTGACAACATAGGCTCACAATGCTTACATGAGTGTCGAGAAAATAAAGATGTTGACGCATTTCATTGCGTAAATTCAATTGATTGAGAATGGTTTCATGGTGGAATCATCTTGTGAGTTGTCAGGTGGATGAATCGTGATTGGTTGAGTAGTAGGGATGCCTCGTTTTACTTTGTTGGTTTCTAGTGAATAAGAATACATATGTGAGTTCTTGCAGTATTTGGTTAAAGGATATATGTGACAGGTCTGTGTTTTTCACTTCCCTTCTAAATTTGTGCTCATCCAAACATAAATTGGGGAATAAAAAGCATAAATGAAGAAAAATAAAGACGGAAGCGATGAAGCTTGACTATTTATTGACTGATTCGCGGTTAACATACGATGAACTTGATTTATGAAGTTATGTAGCTCTTCTCGAGTATTGCGAATGTTCATAGAACAATCACACGATGAGGTACTAGGTTATCTTAAAGGTGGTAGCTGAAATGTGGACGGAAGATATTAACCATCTAAATAATAATAAAGGAGTGATAAAGATTTTTGTGAAATGACTTAGACATGAACACAATGAGTATAAAATTTCGGATGAAATGTTTAAGTTTCGTGATTTTCGGAATGTATTTAATAGTAACAAGACTATTAAAATGAGAATGACACACTTATGAGATTTGTTTCATCATTCCTATACCTAGACTTAAAAAGGTTTACGTTTAAGTAGTTTGGTGAGGATGCCGGCGATGTTGTCTTCTAACGAAACTTTTTCGATGAAGATATTTCCTTTTGGACATTGTCGCGAAGGAAATGATGACGAATTATGATGAATTTGCTATCCTAAGATTTATGGATAATGTTCGATCCTCATTGTGTATGAGGTGAGCATGACGATTATAAAAACCATGTGACCATCCAAGGGATGATAAGAATAACTGCAAGTGAAAGTACATAGTCTTAAGGTGTGTATGTTAAAGAGGCTACAAATCACTTATGTAAAAACTTGTAAGACCTTTGTCACACGAGGGTTGATGTAAGCTTTTAGCTTTAGGAAGAGAATTTTAACATATGTTGTTAAAAGATTGAATATGAATTTCGAATATTACCTTTAACGTTTGCGATCACAATAAAGATACTTGAATATTTTGGATGAAATATTTAAGTTGTCAAACCTACTTGGATGAGTGTTAGATATGTATCTAACTTTTCCTTGACAAAAAAGTGGATTATTTGGAAGAAGGCGAGATGATGATTAAGAGAATGTGTTGGTGAAGACTCTAGGAGATATAAGACTATTTTATAACTCTTTTGACATTTTAGATTTGTGATACGGACACGAAGAAAAATATTATAGTGTAAGAAAATATATACCTAGATGCATTAATTAACTATTAGATATATGGAATATAAGGTTTTCTAAGCACGCAATCCGGACACAATAATCAACGAGATTAATGTGTAAGACTCTATGGCATTTAAAAGTTAATTGTCATATATTAAGTTAATATAGTGTAGGTGTACAATTAACACGTAAGTCATGTAAAATTGACGATAATAACTGATAATTTTAATGTAATCGTCATGTAAAACTTGTTAGAATTAGGGCCATTTAGGAGCATGTGTCATTTAGATAAAACTATGAAATATTTTTCCTAAATTTCTAGGAAGGAGACAAAATGTCTTTGTAGTGGGTCATGCATTTAATATTTAAGCAATTAAAACATTGAGGCACAAGATCATGAGGACTTATAATTGCATTACATGGGGAACAAGTAATCATCTTGGAACATTAAAGCCATATGTGAGATGCATTGCGTCTTGATTGGACTAAGGAAAAAGCTGAAGTTCTACGGTGTTTAGTGTGTTGTACTCTGAATGAGATACAAAATTTATCGATGGTAGGACTATCATTAGGCTATTTAGGGAGAGCCATTTAATCAAATTAGAAATTATGAATATGAGGATTCACTAGTCAACACTATCACTAGTGGTGCTCAATTCAGGCTAAACACGACCGTTTTTCCGGGTTATACACTAAACCTAACTTCACTCTTGAAAGCAATTCAACTGTTAGGTCAAATTGAATTTCTAGTGCAATAGATTCTCTAGTAGTCATTCTCATGTTAGACAAAATAGAATTCTTATATTTACCTAATGAAGTATAGTAAAGATAAAATTTGTATTATCTTTTCATAGAGGGCCTAACATGACTCAACTAACATACTTTAATTCCGGTTCGCATAATTCTAATCAAGATGTGTGAAATTCTAAGATAAGCGTAAGAAAGATGTTTCAATCTTTTGTTCAAGATCTATAGGTTGCTTGGTTTTGAATACATATTGCTTTATTTAATGAAAGTTTTATATTTAGTCATCTTACATGTGTATTTGTCACATGTGATATTTAACGTGTTTGGTTTTTCAAAAGCCAAGAGATGTTCTTATTTGTGACAATGAGAAATATGTTATATTGAGAGTGTTTTAAGAATTCTTTATTTCATGTCATGTTAAATGAATCTCATCAAATATGGAAAATAATTGAAAAGAGACATATTTTATTTTTAAAAAAATACGATTTTCTAAAATTATTATTCTTATCAATGTTGTATACCATAGTTAAATAAGTATGTGAATAAATGTATTTTTACTTGTTTATGCATTGACACGTATTTTGATAGGTTATTTTTTAATTCTAATAACTTATATTTTTCAAATTATATGTAGTGTATTTTCTTGTAACACAACCATTTATGTTACGAAGAAAATAAAATGCATATGATATATATTATCCTTTATCATTCGTTTAATACGATAAGTTTAAAAAAATCTTTAAACATAATGTTTCCCAAACATCATGTTATCCTAAGTGAATAAACAAGAATATTATTCTTATTTGAGAATTTAGTTAAAAGTGAATTTTTACTTTGAGTTGTGATTTTATGTTGTATGAGCAAAGTTTACATATGTTGTTACTTTGCTCGTGTTTGGTTTTTTGGAAAAGACATATTTACCAATTGCATTACAATGTAAATTGCTTGATTATTTCGGACGAAACATCCAAATCGTCAATCCTAATTCATTGTGTATTTTATGCATGTATTAAACATATTAGTATAATATTTGAAACACAACCATTGGTCAAGTAGACTCAATATGGCATCATCAACACAAGTGTGAGTTATGAGCCGATGCATATTCTTTTCATCTAGAAAAGAATATAATTATTTTCATATCAATTAAGTGTGATTGAGTTATGTAGATCCAAGATGATATCTTTTGTTATATTTTGATATAATCTTGAAACTAAACAAATAAGAATTCGATTTCCTGTCCATCCACTAAAACTTGTCAATTAGATTCACTAAAGATATCAATCATAATTTGAATAATGAATTGATATATTCTCGAAATCTTTCTTGACCCTCACGAACACTCATTAAAAGAAAATAGATAAATTTTTAAATAGCGTGTTTCATTAATCCCAAGATTAGTTGTAAGGTGAGGTTGATGAATAATGATAAGTTAATTTCTTATTCCAAGATTGTCGTAAATTTTACTTGTGCGAAAAACTATTTGTTGTTATGTATAATATACATAGTTTTTCACATTTTATGAGTATATAAATGAGTTTTTTTAACTATTTTAATACAACACACATCTTTTGTAAAATACTATATGTTAAAAAAATATAATTATTTGTGTATGTTAGAACCATGCAAGCACAAGCATTCTCTTTTTCTTAGTTACTAATGTATTAATACAATCTTTTCTTTTGTTTAACCAACCCAAGGTCAAACAAAGCAAAAAAAGTTGTTGAAAATATTTAAACGTGTTGTTAAAAATAGATTAAATCGTTAGAAATATTTAGGTGACTAGTTTTAACATATTTAATAATATACTTGACAAGTTATTGAACTCTTATTCCTAAGTATATTCTCATACTCGAAAAGATTTACAAGATGTTTATGTAACTTTTATAAATTAAATGATCTATGCCTATATGTAATGCAAGAACAATTTCGCAATCTTAATGCAAGAAATCTAGCATAAGTTCTAGTTATGCATAATCTGAAAAACTAGCTACAAACAAATAGTGTACATGGCACATGTGCATAGACATTCAATTAGCTTAATTACAAATAGCAACGATCATTTAATAATTTCTACGAACAAACTTAAGACATAAAGAAATGCACTTAATCATACAACATAACACATAAAATGCTTGTCGTCATTTTGTGTATTAGATACAACAATGTATACATAGCTCGGTTTTATTTGAAAACAAATTAGTTTCCTCCCCTTTTCAAAAATTAACCAATTTTAATATTTTTGAAAGGTTAATTACACCATTTTTCAAAGATATACCACTAAAAATGTCCGACTCGAAAGGAAAAGATAAAATACAAGTATTACGTTAAAACAAGACTTAACGTATTGAACAATAAGTAGTATTTTTCCTTTTTGACTAACTTAAGATTGAAATAAATATTTGAAAGTATTTTTATATGAAAGTAGACTTAATTATCTTTGAAATGGCGGGTGGAACGACCTCTACGGACTTACGGTTGATTTTATAGGAATTTTCAAAGGTTCTGAAAAACTGCCGAATCAGACAGGTGGTCCCCTTAAATATAAGGGGGCTGGCCAGGAATTAAGGGGGCCAGCCATACACTTTAAGGGGGCCGGCCATCTGTCACTCAGATTTGCCATTTTTTGTACAAAATTGTTTACTGACTTTGCAAAAAGGTGTACAACTTTCTGAACTTGATACCGAATATATAACACTTATTTTAAGCATCATTTTTTTACCTCGAGCTAGTATAATTAGTGTATTTAACAACAAAACTAATACAAGTTAAGCAACAAAACACTTTTCATAATTAATCCCCTTTCATGGGTAATTTGATGCATGGATCGTACTCAATTTTTAAAACCATTTGTTTTGAAAATTAGAGCGACGTGGCTTTGATACCAATTGTGGAAATCGTAGAATACCAATTGTGGAAATGGTAGAGGGGGGTGAATACGTTTCCATTTAAAAACTTAAAATATTTCGTATCAAATTATCCATCAAGATAGATGCAATATGATAAGTGTGAATAATACATCTATATCCACTAGAACATGTCATTGCAATATAAGCACAATCACAATGTTAACTTCTATCTATGACACAATCATCATCCAAATAATATAAGCAAAATCAACACACATATAAATCTAATGCAAATATAAATGTAAGGTGATAAGGTAAATAAAGATGTAAAGCAAAAAGTAAAAGAAAGTGCAAACCGGACGCAATGATTTATAGTGGTTCGGTCACGAAGCACCTCTTCGCCCTACTCCACTCCCCGAGTACCCAACTCGAGAGTTACTTCACTAGTCAACAAGCTCCCTTTAGGCGGAGAAAACCGAACACAACTAAGCTTACACCGATTTCCGACACTAAGCCAAATGTTGAGTTCTAATCCTAGCTAGAATCAATCTATCACAACTAACCACACTACTTCACAACAATTCACAACTTCTCTTCACCACACAACTTTACTTCACTTCACGACTTCACTTCACTACGATTCACAACTTCTTCACTATGATTCATAACTTTACTTCACCTAGACAGTACTACGATCACACCAATCTAACACTACTTACTAAGATCACCCCGATCTAACTATACGTCCTATGATCACCATGATCTAACAACTATACACACCATGATCTAACTATTACACAAGTTTGGAATACATGGACTCGATCTATACATTGTGAATGTAAGACATGTCACGAATGCACTAACTAAACTACTAACTTCGTATCTTGATGATAACGAGAGTTCTTCTCTTGCACTTGGAGGAATAAGCTTGAATCACTTGGAAAAAAATGCTTATGATTACATGATCAAAGATTTTTAGAATATGTGTGAGATGTATAAATTGATTTGGGACAAAAAGAAAAGGTGCAAAAGGTTAGAAAATCAGTGGGGAACAGTCTAGTATTTATAGCCAATCTGGAGGGGATTTTTGTCTGGCCGGTCCCCTTAATTAGGGTACCGATCCCCTTAATAATTAAGGGGACCGCCCCTATAATTAAGGGCGCCGCCCAGCCTGGACGCTCCATTTTTTGTCTTTTCTGGATGAGGTGTTTTCTAAAAATTTCTAGTCGTTT
The DNA here is from genome assembly GCA_026074375.1 of Tanacetum coccineum. Classification (NCBI taxonomy): domain Eukaryota; kingdom Viridiplantae; phylum Streptophyta; class Magnoliopsida; order Asterales; family Asteraceae; genus Tanacetum; species Tanacetum coccineum. The sequence goes on along the minus strand of BQNB010085354.1, from coordinate 17,929 downwards.
TTAGGTAGAAATTTTGAATTCAAAATATTTATTTGAATCTAATATTTCTTTTAAATCTAAAAATATTTTATAAAAGTTATAAAAATGTTTGTGACATTTTATTAAAAAAATGTAAGGTTAAATAAAAATTCCTTTGATCGTAAAATAAATTAAGCATTTATTTATTCATACCTTAAGTGATTTACGTCGGGTGCAAACTTCGTTGAAGCAGACTTGAGACGTCGAGAGATGTTGTCGTATGAATGCATTGATGATTTGTGATCACGAGTAACTTAAGCACTTTACGTTATGTGTTATAAGTTACATGTTTGTCATCACCAAAACATGAAGAGAATGTATAGATTAAATATCGTAGTATTTCTACCAACACAAAGGATTCTCAAAAGGTTCTATTGATCCATCTCTGTTCATAACTAAACATGGGAAAGGCATATTTCTTGTGCAAATTTACGTTGATGAAATTATTTTTGGTTCTTCAAACCCAAAACTTTCAAAAAGGTTTGAAAAATTAATGCACGGCAAGTTTGAAATGTCTATCATGGGGGAGCTGAAATTCTTTTTAGGAATTTAGATCCACCAATCCCCACGTGGTACTTTTAAAAACCAAGCTAAGTATGCTCAAGAGTTACTTAATAAGCATGGTATGACCTCATGTGATAGCATTGGTACCCCAATGGCTACGAAACACCTAGATGCTGACTTGAGTGGTACTCCGGTCAACCAAACAAAATATCGTAGTATGGTTAGAGCACTCATGTACCTAACAGCAAAGTAGAACAGATATTGTACATGCAACATGTTATTGTGCTCGCTATCAAATGAAACCGACTCAGAAACATCTTACTGCGGTTAAACAGATCTTTCGGTACCTTAAGAATACCATTAACATGGGACTCTGGTATCCGAAGGACACCGGTTTCGAACTAACTGCTTTTTCAGATTCGGATCACGCGGGCAGTCTCGATTCACGTAAGAGCACATCTGGTGGCATACAATTTCTAGGAGGTAATAAGTTAGTCAACTAGTCGTCAAAGAAGCAGGACTGCACCTCAATGTCTTCAGCAGAAGCCGAGTATGTATCTTTATCTGTGTTTTGCGCTCAAGTTCTATGGTTGAGAACTCAGCTCATAGATTATGGCTTTCACTTTGATAAAATACCTATGTATTGTGACTCAAAGGCAGTCATAGCCATCTCGTGTAATCCAGTTCAGCATTCCCGTACCAAGCACATCGATGTCAGATATCACTTCATAAATGAACAGGTTGAAAAGGGTATTGTTGAATTATTCTTTGTCGGAACTGAATACCAGTTAGCTGACCTGTTTACTAAAGCCTTACCCGAAGATAGGTTTAAGTATCTCGTCAGACGACTCGGTATGAGATTTTGACTCTAGAAGAACTAGAGGTTCTGGCAAATGAATCTGCTTGATCCATTAAAAATCGAATTTGTAAATATTTTTTATTTTTCTCTTTATTTTGATTTATAAATATTTTTTAAAAAGAAAATACAAAAATATAAAACCAACAAAAAGAAAATAGAAAAATATAAAATCTATAAAAACAAAATATAAAATCAAAAATACCAAAAAGAATCTTCATTCTCGACATGTCCTTGGAATACAGACAAACATTTACGTCCCTAAATGTTGATAAACATCGACAAAGCCGGGTGGTAAAAAATTTCGGCCAAGAGTTTCAAATGCATTCAAACAGACAATTCTAAATTTTTTCTTCTATGACTTATTACAATTTTTAGTGCTAACTCGGACCCGAATGTACATAGGGGGTGTAACTTTTTCAGTGATGCTTGCTACTCTTTAAATAGAAGAGAAGTCTTCTATCATGGTTTTTAAAACCGTTGAACACAATTTTCAAAAAGAACTTTCAATGTCAAATTGTCTACAATATAATTTGTGATATCTTTCCATAAAAAGTGGTATTTATTAAAATTGTGTGTTTAACACTCCCTTCCTCAATATATTTAACAATTGGTATAATATTCAATGTTTATAAGTGGTACAATTGATAAAATGAATGCTCAACAATGTCATTGTTCAGTAAGGCATCTCACTTCGCCGTCAACATATTTGTGGTGTCATATCATTTTTTTCTTGTAATGTCAAGTTGTAAAAATTAATGGTATCCCGCATACTATGTTGAAGGGGAGCTATCAGAAAAATGAATTCATGCAATATCGTGGTATAATTTTTCTCCCCAAGGAATTTTTCATGTCATAAATGTTAATTAATTGGTATTTCAAATACTAAGAGATTTATTATTTTAAATAAGGGGAGAAAATATGATTAAAATACGATACAAAAGAATGTGATCTTTAAGACTCTAAGTGCAACTCTTTCCTTCGTGTGTGAAACAATTTTGAATCTCGATGCACATGTGTAGGGGGAGTATTTGAAAATAACAATGTCAGAAAATGATTTTATGGTTCGATCTCTATACCCACAACCAATTAATCTCATGACGTCGATGAAGTCATAAGGTGGTTAAGGTTAGGTATAAGTCCTATGATCCAACCAGAACCGGAGGGATCTACCCAAGGACAATCCATAGTTAGAAATAGTAGTCCTTAGATATGATTGGAGATGAATGAGAATAAGGGAAGAATGCCGACTAAGATTGAGCTAACACTAGAACAATCACAACAAGGTGTTAGTAATGACGTCTTGGTAAGCATTGAAGGGGTTGAAGAATGAAAAAGAAATGTATGGATAAAGGGTGAAAACAAAGCAGCCCTCCAAACACCTTAGGCAAAAACCGGGTTGTTAGCCTCAAAATATTGAGTCGAACATGAAGTTCGTTCATTATGTATGTAAGTCTTGGTCAATTAATTAGTTAACGTTGTAATAGGAAAGTATCGAGAATCGGGCTCGATAGTTAATCTAATATTGTATATGTTTCGGGTTTAATCCCAAGCAAAACCCGAGCCCGGGTCCTAGTTAAATATCCCGCGCGTACCTTTAACGTGACGGGGTATATAAGCTTTTTCTTCTTTAGAAAAAGCTAGTTGTTTCAATATATAAAAATCTTCTTTTTCTCATTCTCTCTAACCTCTCTCTTCTTTCTCTCTCTAAAATAACTCAATCTTTCTTTATCTCTTTTCTTGGTTCGATTCGTGGTTTGTAATATGAAGTGAAAGTGTAAATCGGGTTCCTACAATTGACATCAGAGCCTATGTGGATTCGTGGTTGATTCTTGTGGTTAAAAAGGATAAATTTTCGTGGCTTATTTTTTTCTTTTTTTCTTGGCTGCGTTTTAGTTCAAATCGGAAGAATCACAATGAAAAACGTGTTATTAAGTGGTTAATATTCATCTACTATCTTAGATATAAGTGGTTAAAGCTTATTTGGGTTGAAATCGTGTTTAAATGGTTGATCTTGATTTTTTTCGTATTATGTTCTTGGTTGCGTTTTGGTGAAGAAAAAAAAACAAGATCCCGATTTTAAGGAAAAGTACGATTTGACATCTCATTGCGTTTTGATCATAGGTTGCGTTTTGATCTTGGTTGCGTTTTGCTCATTGGTTGCGTTTTGCCTAATTTGAAGACCTATATTGCGTTTTGACTAGGAGAAACTCTGCCCAAATCAAGACGTCATTGCGTTTTGGTGTCACTGCGTTTTGGTGTCACTGCGTTTTGGTGTCACTGCGTTTTGGTGTCACTGCGTTTTGGTGTCACTGCGTTTTGGTGTCACTGCGTTTTGGTTAAAGATAGCACTGCGTTTTGTCTAGAAATCTTGTGTGAAGAAAAGGGTTTCAGTAAAACAGCCATAACTTTTGATCCGTAAGTCCGTTTCAGGCCCGTGACCTCTCAAATCGAAGAGAAAAACGAGACGGAAGCAGCTGTATCCACCCTTTGGCTGGTTACGGATTTTTCGAGGCCCAAAACCCTCGTTTACTATGAGTTATTGACATTTTTCATTTTTTTGGAATTTGTGTTAGACTTGTTTTTGTTCTAGCTCACGGCCCATCTGTATTTTTAGGCCCGTTTCAGTTTGGTGAGCCTATTTAAACAATCTGCTGTAACCCTAGCCAGAAAATTATCTGTTTTTATACAATTAAATCATTGGCCGCCTCAAGTAAGCAATCAAGAGTTATTGTAAACTCATAAAATGAGTTTACAAATCATCATCAATCACTATCTTGACAATGTACCTTAAATTCAAGGTAGAAAACCCTAAAGGATTCAAATTGTGCCCTAATCTCAAAACCACGACTATTTTCTCAATTTTGACCCATTTCAATTTGTAAATGACCACCCAAGAACCCTTCTAGATTCATAGTAGCAGCTTACTAAGCAGCTTTGACTCCTCCATGGTCAAGAATGAAGGCACCATGTGCATGTTTTTGCCTACTTCAGCCGCGGCAGCAAGATAAGTCACCCAACACATTCAAGCTACTCATAGACCATCCACACTTCATTTTATAGCTTGTACACCTTCCCTACTAGACCCTCTAGGTGTCAAGATCAGATCTTATAGCTTGCTTACTCCTCTAGTCTTGAAATGGGTATAAATAGAGGCCTTGGTAGTTCATTCCAACTCGCACCCCCCATCTTCTTACTATAACCCTTAAGGCAGCAATCCTTTGCTCCCATATGATCCTAGGATCATAAAAGACGTTCAAGAAGCGAAGCCCTGAAGAAAACGAAGCCCCGGAGTCGTTACTCTAGCCGTACGAAGCCGAAAGTCCCGATTCTGACCCGTTTCCAAGCTATAAGCTCAAACCAGGTTCTCTAAACTTATGATCTGCTTTTATAACGTCATAATGTTCATATGATCTTGCTAAAATCATAATATAAAGCTTTGAACTCAAAAACCTAAGTGTTATGCCTTTTTGATCCAAAACCGTACACCCGAAACCCTAATTTCATGTTTTTACTTAAACTATGAGCTAAACTTGTAAACTATTGTTATAATCTATCCTAATAAGCTTATATAATGTTAAAATAAGTGCTTTGATAAGTCATAAGAGAATTTGATCTTAAAACCCGCGCGTTTTCATTTTAAAACCCTAATATGACCCGTTTTACTTTTCCATTAGCACTTCTTACGGCTGCTCAACAATATTCAGATAATTACTATCAAGCACCAAAACCTCAAAGATCTAATGCAACATCATCTTCTACAAGACCTAGTGCATCTACCAGACATAAAGGCAAAGAGATCGCCAAACCAATTACACCTCAATCTGAGTCTGTCTCTGAAGAAGACAGTGATCCTGAACAAGCTCAGAGGGATAAGGACATGCAAAAGAATCTGGCACTCCTTGCAAAGTATTTCAAGAAGCTTTACAAACCTACCAACAACAACCTTCGAACTTCTTCAAACTCCAGGAACAAGACTAAAGATACCACACCAAGGTATAACAATGACAATCAGTCAAGGCAGTTTGGGAATCAAAGGACAATGACAGTTGCTGGGGCTAGGGAAACAGTAGGCAGTCAGGTAGTGCAACAGACTGGGATATAGTGCTTTAACTGCAAGGGATATGGGCACTATGCAAAGGAATGCAGGAAGCCAAAGCGGGTTAAAGACTACACGTATCACAAGGAAAAGATGATGATGTGCAAACAAGCTGAACAAGGTGTTCCTCTGCAAGCTGAGCAAGCTGATTGGCTAGAGGACACGGATGAAGAGATTGATGAACAGGAATTGGAAGCACATTACAGCTACATGGCAAAGATTCAGGAGGTCTCACCTGAAGAATCCAGTTCTACTGGTCAGCCATTGGAACAGGTACAAAATCATGATGAAAGTAATGTGTATGACAATGTGAGACGACATTCTGAGCAACCTGAATCCATTAACGACACATATGTTTTGGAGAAGGATGATAGCAATGTCACTCCTGATTCATCAAATATATGTACTAATGATAATCAGGTTGATCAAAATGCTGTAGAATGTGTTGATGAGCGTGATGCGCTTGCTAATTTAATTGCTAATTTAACTCTGGATACGGAGGAAAACAAAACGATTTTAAAGCAATTAAAGAAAGCAAACGCATCATTGACTCAAGAATTGGAAAAGTGCAAAACTAACCTTGATGAAACCAATAGTGCTCTGGGGGAGGCTATTAGTTGTCGGGATAGTTGTCTGATTGCACTTCAGAACAAACAGAATGAGTTTGAGAAGTACAAAGCCTTTAATGACCGGACGATTGATTATGAGATTCTTCAAACAAAGTTAAATGAAACTCTAGGACTATTAGCTTTAAAAGACATTGAAATTAAAGAAGGTTTAAAGACAAAAGCCTATGAAATTTCAGTTCTTGATCAGAAACACGATGATTTAGTCAAAAAGAGTCTTTTAACTAAGTCACAACTGGAAGGTTATCTCAAAGAGAATACAAAGGTCATTTCGGATTTAAAGGTTAAAGAAGAAAAAGATATTGACAAGATGATTGAAATGGACAAACAGTTAAAGTTTTTGAACGAAATTGTTTATACTCGTAATCAGTCAATTCAGACCATTCATATGTTAGCACCCAAATGCTCGACATATAATGGTAGACCAACCTTTGCTAATCCAAGGTACCTCAAGAAAGCTCAATCTGAGCTCATTCGAAAAACCAAGTTTGTTGAATCCCATTTGATACTTCTGATCAGCTAGCAATGAAACAATATTGCACCCTCGATAGGGAAGAAGACCATGGACTCTTTGATAACGAGAGTTAGATCAAAATTGATACCAGACACAGTGAAACCATACGACACACAATGACAGAATAGTCCTTTATTAAAATTTCAAAGCACCTCACATGGAGTATCTTTATCAGTTGGGAACGCGGAAAGGAAGTAAGAATACAATGGTGGCGAAAACCTTTTGGTAGAACAAAACCAACTGCTTAAAATGAGGCCTTTCACCCGTTTCGGAATCCATAGTAAAAGTAGTACAAGTTTTTAACGACATGACATTTAACATCAATCAATTTATAGAAATTGTTGAGCAAAACTTGGCGTAAACAATACTAGTAGTTGTTTCCGCGTGCCAACTCTCATGATATGTTACTTTTAGTAAAAACTTACTAAGGCCTCTTTATCCCTAAAATCACAAAATATAGCTTTCGTTTTACATGAACTTAAAGACGGAAAATGCATCAGATTTAAGTACGTTTAAATCCCTTGAAAAAGAGGTTGACGAACTTAAATCTAAAAAGGCTGATTTTTCAAATATGATGATCTACTTCTTAGAAGAGTGTTGTGTCCTATAGATGTTATATTTTCCATATTTGCATGTCTCAGTCTGAATTAAATGCTCATACTGATATACCCAATGCATGGATCCTTCATATAGTCAAAGATGTGAATGTCTGCACAAAAGCGGTCGAAACTAAACTGAATCTGTTAATAACGAAGTTCAATAATAACTTTTAAAGAGTTTTGCTAAACGAAATTTGAAAAAACGTCAATTTCTCTTGAACTTTCTTTACGGACATTGTAATGAACAGATGAAAAAACAACCCAGTATGCAAAGAAAATCTTCACATGTATTCGAAAAGAACGTGAACAATATCAAGAAAATACAAGATTTGAAAGCTCCAATATGCAAGACAAGAACATGGTGATTAAGATTTAAAAGAAAACCATTCTGGTAAAAAAAAGGAAATTATTGGAAGCTCAGTTTGATAAACCATCTGTTGTTTCGACAACCAAATCTCCAACGGATTCCAAAACCATCAGTTTTAGGAAAACCGACTCCTTTTTCAAATTCTCCTGAAATGAGAAGTTTTCAAATGAAACAGTCGGTTAATAAAACTAATGTGTCGGATGGTTTGTTCAAACAAGTCACTCAACAGCATTTGCCTTAGAATAGAAAACAAGCGGAAATACACTCGAATGTGCTTAAACCAGGAATGTATAGAATTTCCACTACCACAACACAATCTAGAACACAGTTTAAGTGCTACCACAACACAACCAGTAATGCTTCAAGGAATACTAATCCTCACGTGTCTAAATCTACAGGAGTAAATCACACTACTAGTGTTAGCAGACCACAGCTTAAGTGCTATCAAGTTAAAGATAAGGTCATGCCAAACAATAGTCAAGTGAAGTTTAAAAAGAAGGAAGTAGAAAACCATCATAGGATTTCTAGTATTTCTAAGAAAACAAAGTCTGTAATTATGTGTAATGATAGTTCAAAATCCAGAACTTTAAATGTGAATGATGTTTGTGTTGAATGTAGAAAATGTGTGTTTATTTCTAATCATGATGCTTGTGTTTCTAGATACTTGAATGACGTGAACGCTAGAACTAAGAAGCCTAAGGTAGTGCCTATTAGTGCTAGTAAACCCAAGAGAAAAGCGAATAAATTTGTTGCAACACCCCATAAGAAAATAGTTGCATTAGATACCACTATTTAGAAATCCAAGAGTTACCATAAGGAGTTGTATGAGAATACAAATCAGGAATGGAAATGGTGGATAGCTAAGAGATGTCCATCAGGATATACATGGACACAAAAGCCTCTTAGACAAAAAGAGATGGATCCTAAAAATCAGGAAGAGAGGATGTATCAACAAGTATTAGTCCACTATAACATTGTCACTAGGATTATAATGTCTTTGAAGATATCAATTTTTCCTTAGAATCCAATAGTCCAATGTTCCATCGTCCGCTAATTCTCTTGCAGATTGTACAACCATCCTCTTCATTTTGACTCTGGATGCACAAAGCACATGACGGGCAATCTCAAGCTGTTTGTAATTTGTGGAGAAATTTCTGGGTATTGTTTTTCGTTTGGGAAATGAAATCAGTTTGCTCCAATTCTTGTTTATGGAGATTTGAATCAAGGAAATGTCTGAGCAACGTTTATACGTCGAAGCCTCATCACAATCTTTTCTCTCGTTGGTCAATTCCCTGTGATGCGATTTGAGGTTGCATTCAGGAAATCTTACTTGTTTTTGTGAGAGATCTTCGGGGAAATGATTACTAACTGTAATCGTTGGATCTGATCTCTACACAATAAGTCTCTCAAGAAACAACTTCATCAACTCTAATCTTTTTCATGCTAAGCTTCACCAACTCAAGCATGGTTATCGGCATCGAAGACGTTCGCCATCAACTTCCGATTACAGCACCTTCCACTCCAAAGAAAGATATTTGTGACAGGCTTACCTAAGTTTGAAATTGCAAGGATCAACTGTGTTCGTCTTGTGAAATGTGTAAAGCAAAAAGAAGCTCATCTTAGAGTCAAAAAGCTGTTCCAGTTCCAAAGAAGTCAGAATTTGCTTCACATGGAGCTAGTGTGGTCAATGCGGGTTGCAAGCAGTAAATGGGAAGAAAATTATATTCTGGTGATTGTTGATGACTATTCAAGAATACTCTTGGACCTCCTTTTCTTTTTCTATGATCCAAGATGAAAACACCAGAAGTACCTCAAAGACTTACTCACGAAGATTCAACGCAATCTTCACCAAGTGATTAGTGTCCGTATTGACAGAGGCACAGAGTTCTTGAACAAGACACTCCATGCTTATTTCAAAAGAAGAAGGCAATGAACATCAGACTTCCACTCCTCGACACACTGAACAAACTCGTGTCAAAGACGGAACGCGCACTCTTGTTGAGGCTGCTCGCACAATGCTCTCAGCTTCTAAGCTTCCATTATCATTTTGGGGTGAAAAAAAAAAAACGGAAAGCAGTTAACACAACCGCATGCAATAGCTCAAAAACAGATCAATCCTCATATCGACTCATGGGAAAAGGAAGATGGCGTATCAATCATTAATGACAGGAAACCTTCAGTAAAACATCTTCAACATCTTTGGTTGCATTTGTTACATAACTAGAGATGGGGAAAAATCTGGATAGATAAAGAAAAGGGGATCCATGGTCCATGTGTGATATTCTACTCGTCGAAGGGATATTCGGAGTGTACAACAAGAGAACATCACGCTCATAGTAGAGTCCCATTTCATACAAGTTTGATGAAATTAAAGAAACATGTCTGAGCACAACAGTTCAAACCGTCCCTCACACCAACCCGACAAGAGATGTCTGTTGAACAATGTCCTCTTCAGGCCAGTCGATCCTCAAGGAGCAAAAGCGTCAGACTTAAGGACAACTCTGACCCCGTGCCCTCAAGACAAAATGTTGTCTCTCTCTGAGAGAGCGTGCGCGTGCGCGCGCGTGCGCGCGCGTGCGAGAGATACAACAAGGCGGTTAGATGGTTCTCAGTCAAGTCCTTTACTGATAGTAATATTTACATTAACAGAACGCTAGCTAGCGAAGCTTTGGACAACAACAAACTGCACCACGCGCGTGCGAGTGCATCATTTCTCAAGTCTGCTGATTTCATACACATTCCTTTGGGTGACCCGTGAGCGCGCGCTGCTCGAGAGAGAGTGAGTGCGTGAGCTTTATCCTCCACGCAACATTGTAAATATCCGATACACACACATCCTTATCAAAACCAAAAGTCAAACACCCGATGGACCGAGATCATCCATTGAACAAGTTCGTGGAAATCCATCCATGCCGAACAGTTCAAATAAGACGACAGCTTCCACAATCCTGAAATGTGTATGTTCTGCATTGCTCACGGTGAGTAGTTGTTGAACCGATGAACATTAAGGAGGCAAAGGCTGTATTCTGGCAGTGGAACGAAGCAATGCAGGATGAACTGTCATCAGTTCGACAGACTAAAAATCTAGGAATCTAGTCGACAAACCATTTGGCAAGATGAATTATAAAGCTTAAAGTGTGATGAAGAACAAGAAGGATGAAGATCAGACTGTAATTCGCAACAAAGCACGACTTTTGCTAAAGTTATGCTCAGGAAAGGTAATAAAGTGAGAATCATTTGCTCCAGTTGCCCGGTTGAAGCAGTTTGGATTTTTGGTTGCCCACAGCAAGCACACAATCTTTTCCAATCTATCACATGGAGTGAAAACGGCAATTTCTTAATGGTCCACTGAAGAGGATGTTTATGGTATGCACAGCCTAAGGGTTCGTTGATCAGATCATCCAGAAAAAGTCTAACTTCTGTGGAAACCTTTTTATGGATTAAAACAAGCTTCCCAAGAGCCTGTATGATGAACTTTCCAACTTCCGATGCCCAAAGGCTTACTAAATGTACAATTGACCCAACTTTTATTCAAGATAAAATACGGAGGATATTCTACTTGTGCAGAGTTACTTGATGACAATAATTTTTTTTGGTCTACAAACCCTAAATATCAAAAAGATTTGAAAAGTAATGCACATCAGATTTGAAATGTCCTTAAAGGGGAGATTAAGTTTCTTTTAGACTGAACAGATCCACCAGTCCCCAAAAGTTATTTTATCAATCATGGCCAAGTACGCTTTAGAAATTCTGAAAAAGCATAAAATGGACAATTGTCACTTCAATCCATTGTACACCATTGGCTAATAAACCCAAACTAGAATGTAGATTTGAGGGGAGAAACCCTAGACCAATCTGAGTAATCGTAGCAAGATCGGGCACTCATGTAACTTGACATCTAGTAGACCAGACTTATGAAAGCATATGCATTGGCACGTTATCAAGCAACGACCCAAACAAAATCAACCTCAAGGAGGTTAAAAGAATCTTTAAATACCTAAGAGGGTACCATTAAAATGGACTCTGGTATCACAAAGGATTCTGGCCTTTAACTAACAGCATTTTCAGACTTGATGCATGCCGTATGCATTGGGATACTCGGAAAAGCACGTCTGAGGATACATTCCTTGGTGATAAGCTAGTTAAGCTGGATGTCATAGAAAGCCAAACTGCACTGTAATGTCTTCAGCAAGGAAGAGTACGTGACTTATCTGCAAGTTTGTGCTTAAGTAATGTGGATGAGACACAACTTAAAGATTATGGCTTCAAAGTACACACAAAATAACCGTTGTATTGCGACTCTCAGTCAGCCATAAAGCAATATCATTGCAACCCCACATATTCGCGAAACAAAGCACATCCATCTAGGTATCATTCATAAAGGATCAAGTTGAAAATGGTATATATTGGATTATATTTTGTCAGAACTAATATCAATTCGCTGACAGGGTTACGAAAGCCCTTCCTAGATGAATCAATTTAAGTATCTTGTCAGAAGGATTGGTAGAGATGTTTGACTCCAGCTGATTCAGGAGTTCGGACAAATGAACCTGCTTGATATCATCATCAAAACATCACCATGTACATTTTTTTGGGAGAAAAGAAAAAATACCAAAAAATAAAAACTTCAAACATAAAATAAAAATCAGAAAAACTGAAAATTTCCAAAAAGATTCTTCTCCAGACATGTCTCTGGAATCGAAACATTTACGTGCTAGAAATTCGATTAACATTGACACGGTGTGTAAATGAAGGTCGAGCGAGAGTTCAAATTAGTTTCAAAACATGTCATTTCTAATTTTTTAGATGCTTATGTGCAAATAATCAGTACATAACCCCGACATCAAATAAAGGAAGGTTATAACTGTATCCTCAGCAAAACGAGAAAATTGAACGTTCTCGGTCTTGACTATGCTTACATAGACAGTCATGTTTTTTAGCTCAAGAAAAAGGAATAGTGTAACGTTTCCAGTGCGCTTACCCTTACCGTGAGAAAGAAGTCCTCTAACCATTTGGTTTTTCAAAAAGTTGAACACAATTTTATCAAGAATTTCTCGATACAATTCATAATCTTTCAAAATTGTGTGTTCAACACTCCATCCCCTCAAAAGTTTTCGAAAGACAACAATTCCTCAATTGGTCCTATTTTTTTGAGGAGTTTTTCGAAAACAAAGTTTTAATGGTTTTTGGATACATCAACAATGACAATTCTATGTATTCAATACATAATCAAATTGTTTTCCAAACCATTCATGCTCCATAATATTTTCTCCACTCACGGAAATTTTCAAGACATATTTGAATCACAAGGTATTCAAAAACTAAGTGTATTTATTATTTAAAAATAAATGGAGAAAATGTAATTTAAAGAGGATCTAATCGCCCGATAAATTGGCTGAACATTAAGTAAAATGGTTTTTATGGTTCGATCTTATACCCAACAACATCTTAATTTCACGACGATTCTGAAGTCATAAGGTGGTTAGGTTAGGAATCAATCCTATGATCCAACCAGAACCGGAGGATCTACCCAAGGATAATCCAAAGTTAGAAATAGCAGTCCTTAGGTATGATTGGAGATGAATGTATATGGGAATAATGCCGACTAAGATTGAGCTAACACTGGAACAATCACAACAAGGTGTTAGTAATGACGTCCTTGTAAGCATTGAAGGCGTTGAATAATGAAAAAGAAATGTATGGATAAAGGGTCTAAAGAAAGAAGCCCTCCACACAACTTAAGGCAGAAACAAGGTCAATACATATGCTGTCAGAATCACAAATTGATTGCTGACATTGAAAACGACATCATGGACCCAGTGATGCAATGCACAACCCTTCCCAGCCATTCGGGTTTCTCTCAACAGAAACTTGTCTCATTTGTCACGGAGATACACACGTTATTTATTGACATCTCATTCCGAGATCTTGATAATTGAATAGTTGAAATAGCTCCAGCCTCCGAGTAATAAAACAAGACGCACTAATCGAGTCTAAGCGCCAGAGAGCTCAATCTAAATCCTCGGCAGTGACACATGCATTTCAACAAACACTTGTTGAACATCATCAAGTTCACAAGCTGTTAACAAGAGTCCTATGCTTTATCCTTGTGATATTTCCAGAACATCCGAGTGATACTAAAGTATTCACAATGAAGATGGAAATCCTGATTAGTCAGCATCAAACAAGCTCTTGGTAGGAGACATACGAAGTCTATATTAATCAGAACTGTGCACTGGATATGATTTGGGTCCAGTAAATGAATTGAACCGGTGATGAATTTTGAATAAAAGCTTAAAACTTCCGTGGTGTTACCAAAAACTCTTTACATAGTAATACGTCGATTTGAATTTTCAAATCAAGTTTTCTTGATATATCACTAACGTAAACCTGCAGGTTAAAACGGTGTGGCATTATCTCAATCAAACCAAATTCGTTCATTACCACATGTTATGCTCATTCTACAAAACAATCCTATCAAGAAAGCTTTAAGAATTAAAAGACAAAGACTTTCCGCAAACTCTGATTTTGAACTTTCAAGATTAGGCATAATATAGAATGTTGGTAAAAGACGAGCAAAGATCGCAAGATGGCAAAGACATAAAGGCAATACAAAGCTCCAAAAATCAAGATCACAAAGAATGAAGGAACTAGCCTACAACTAATAGACAAAAAGAAAAAGACCAAGACCCACTTGACTTAAACGACAAAAGCAATCCATTCTCTCTCTATGAAGGAGTATCATCTATGAACGCACTTCGGGGAGATTGTTAGCCTCAAAAAAATTGAGCCAAACAGAAGTTCGTTTCAGTACCTTACGAGTCTCGTCATGTGAATTAGTTAATGTTGTAATAGTATAATATCGGGAATCGGGCTTGATAGTTAATCTAATATTGTATATGTTTCGGGTTTAATCCCAAGCAAAACCCGAGCCCGGGTCCTAGTTAAATATCCCGCGCGTCATTTAACGCGACGGTGTATATAAACTCTTTTCTATTTAGAAAAGAGTTAGTTGTTCATTTTCTAAATAATATCATTTTCCATATTCTCTCATCTCTCTCTCTCTCTCTCTCTCTCTCTCTCTTTTCTCTCTCAAGAACAACTCATCCTCTTTATCTCTTTTCTAGTTCGATTCGTGGTTCGTCATATGAAGTAAAGTGATTACGAGATCCTACAAGTTGCATCCTAGGCATGGTCATCTTGATGTTTTTCATGTCATTAATGAGCTTCGTAAACCTAACATAGTATCCTTGAATGGTTTCTCCTTTGGTTTGACGGAAGTGTTCAAATTCATCGTATAATTGAGATTCCCTGTCATCCTTTGTTAACTCAGAACCTTCCAGAATCATCTTCACGTTTTCCCAAATGTCTTTGGCGTCAGTATAGTGGTTGATGAGTGAGTAGATGTCCTTTGGTATACCTTGAAGTAGGATATTGGTTGCACGAATGTCAGCTTTATACCTTTCCTTTTCTTCAGCTGAAAGGTCGTTAAGGACTCTAGCACGTACTGGACCTTGTTGAACTGCACCCTCAGTTCCTCCAGCAATAACATCTGAGACCGTTCCCATATGAAATGGTCCTTCATTAATGGACTTCATTATATTCTCTCCATTATCCTTTCCTAGACAGTACAGACGTATACGTTGTTGCCAAGATTCAAAGTCTGTTCTATCAAGCATTGGTGGGCGTGTATCAGAACCGGCACACTGGATGTCTTCTGACATACTAGACATCTTGTTTTATTATGATATGATATGTTTTGATCGATCAATGATTAGTGAATGTACGTTAAAAGTGGTGAGGTTAACGTATTTGTTTCTTGTTTTAGTGATATTAAGTCCCAAGTTTGAAATATTTCAAATGTCTAAGACAGTAGCTCAACTCGCCGCCAGAGGCTATCAAACCGCTGCAAAGAATTAAGGCAACCCGCTGGTGGAAATTAAGGCAACTCGCCGAACACAACTCGCTGCCAAGCAACCCGCCGCGAAGAAATAATACAAACCGCCGTCTATATTTTAATCAAACCGCCGCTGAGTTTTCAAACCGCCAGAGTTTCCTTTAGATATTTGCTATTAAAATATTCAAACCGCTGTCAACCTGTTCAAACCGCTGCCTAAGCAACTCGCTGCTTAGTATAAAGCAACTCGCCTCTTGAGCAACTCGCCACCTAAGCAACCCGCCGTGTGTCAGAGAGTTGGTAACCTACTGAATAAAATATTCCATTTTAATCAACTCGCCACGAAGAATATCAGCCAACTCTCCACGAAGAACAACGAACTTTATCACTTAAAAACACCAATAAATCACCCTTTTGGACGATTCCACTTGATTTCTTTTGCACAACTCAATACTACAAGGCTATAGCCACTAGTAACACCCAAACTTTAACATAACCAACATCAAAATCTGGAGAATTAAGAAAAACGAGCTAGAGCCTTCAAAAGTATACTTTTTGATCTAGATCAAGCATGAAATCGCACATACACACGATCTAATAATCCCATGTGCTCTGATACCAATTGTGGTATATCTTATATCATAACACAGGTTCAATTCTTGGATTTGTCTAGTTTCTAGAGAGAGAAACACATAAGAGAGTTTTTCTAATGAGAGAAACTATGTGTTTAAATGAAAATGTATATTATCAACTAGCTTACCTCTTCCAAAGTTGGAAGAGGCTTATATAGTTCTTACAATATACCGGGTATTAGTACCCGGCTTAATACCGAAAATCATACTATTAATTATTAAACTACGAGCTATAATAAACAGTAAAATACACGGGGTGGCCGAGTCTTTTTCTAATATCTAACAAGACACCATTAATTTAAATATTAATAACAAAATATGATTTTCATATTTTATTTATTGACTTTTCTTTGGTTTCCATATTTTGTTTATTCTAGAATAATCTTGTTAACTTTTTCTCCAAGTTTAGTTCTCCTATAAATATAAGGCTTGGGTTTACTGTGTAGTCGTTCAATAATTTAATAATCAATAAAATTCATGACTGTTAGTCTTTGTTTTCTTTGTGCTTCGACTTAAACCATAGTTAGGGTTTACAACACATTTTCGTTCTGCGTCAGTTGGTATCTAGAGCTTTTAGTATCCTGGATGGTGACTGATTTAGAAGATCCAAAAACTCATACTATTGGTGGGGTATGGTCTGGAGAGTACATGGATCATGGTTTTATCAAATACATGTCAAAACTTGACAGGTGTTACACCATGCTACAAAAAATACGTTCCGTGATCGTAGGTGGGGAATTAATCCACAAGAATCGTGAGGGTAGCAAACACGAAGGTCTAAGAATTTATCCAACCATAGGTGATTTTGGAGGCAATTGTCCAAGCAACCAATCCCCGTTCAACAATGGAAGAATTGAAGAATGGGATGAGGAAAAGAAGGAGGATCGAGTACCTACAACCAAGATTTTTCGTTCAAAAATTCTAATCAATGATTTAGTATGTTCTTTAGATATTGATTTTTGTAGCATAAATAATTTGGTTTTAAGAAAATTGGTAGAGTTCTTAAACTTACCAATGAGGATTTGTTCAATTGAATGTTACCAATTTTGTAGGGTTCTTGTGAGCATAGAAAAGTTTTATAAAGTAGAACTACTTTGTATTATGGATGATATTGACGAGTGCCATATATTATTGGGAAGACCTTGGCAAAGTAAAGTTAATGACAAGTATGCTTTTTAAAAAACTCTCTATATTTTCTCATGAGAAGGAATGAGAATTGCTATGGTTCCACCCAAAATAACACCACAATTACCAAAACTCAAGGTTAAAGTTGAAGAAAAGATTGTGAAGGCCGATGTTGTTGATGAACACATTGAGAAAATCCAAGACCTTCAAAATTATAAACAATATGATGACAAATTTTCAACTTTATTGTTTGAAACAACAAATAAAGTTGGTACTTTAAAGACTTGTGAAGAAATTATGGGTTCTAATGATGATGAAGATGTGAAAGGTTTTAATTGTGAGCTAAAAATGGATTTCGAATGCGTCCATAATTTAAACATTCATGATTTAGATTATTGGTTAATTTTAAGGATGAGTATGAAAAATTAAATTCAGTTTTCAATGGAAAACAAAGAAGCTATTTTATTACAATTGAAAACTTAGGGGTCGTGGATAGGGAGCACACAACCTGATGTTTTCGGTCATGGATTGATTGTTGGGAATATGGTAGATGTGTTAAACAATATAAAGGTTTTTGAGTGGATGTGAAGCACAAATCTATTGAAGATAAGGTTTGATACGCCCAAACACACTATTTATAATATAAGTATATAAGGATGTAACAATTATAGTATAGTAAGTATTCCGCGAGG
>BQNB010085353.1:17458-28499 GCA_026074375.1 Tanacetum coccineum | reverse complement strand
ATCCCAAAGATTTATTCAAGCCACAGTAAATATCCATGTGAGTATAAAACAATCATTACAATTACTCTAAGTTCATGAAACTGATGCACTAATATAACAGTAAAAGTTTATGTGTATTTGTTGGGGGCCTGTAGTCCCAACCAATCGTAATCCGACATGTTATAACGTTCGTTTACCTAGTGATAGCTAATCACCCGAACGGGGATCACACCCGAATAGATCTATTTCATAACATTCGCGCTCACCCTCCAAGTGATTTACAGTTCATGAAGCTGTGACGTAGACTTATATATACCCATCACAAGTGTCCCCTCCAAGAACACCCGGGCAGTGATTTAAAGAATATATACTCCCGTTACCGGTGTCCCCTCCAAGAACACCCGGACAGTAAAGTAACAATATGTACTCCTGTTACCGGTGTCCCCTCCAAGAACACCCGGGCAGTACCGTTTTTGTCATCAGTTCAATCCGCTTAAGCTAATTCGTAATCCTCTTTCAAAAGTAAAATATGCATTCGTGACAAAAATGAAGTCAATTAATGTATCCCATAGCGAGCTATGTAAATGGGTATGTAAACCAATTTGTAATCAACCATGTAAATGCATTTGTAAACAAGCATGTTCTCACCCCAAAAATATATGTAAAACCAGTAAAACATGGGGGCTATAAACTCACAATATCCTTTAAAAACAATCACGTTATTATAAGATAATCGAGTAAGTATAAGAGTTTGTAGACAAGCATGTATCCCCCTCGCGGGTTTATATACATTCAAAAGATTGAAAAGCGAGGTTATGAAACTCACATTGATGTTGAAGAACGGTTGACAGATAGGCATCTAATATGCACAACACAAACGGAAGACGAAGCGGCTCGATCAAGAAGTTGCAGCTAATCTTTACGGCTAAGCCCCACTAGCCTAGGATAATGTATTTGGGTTTCCCGATGAATGGTTACGTCAACGCGACACGTTGATAAAATATTTAGATTTAAAGCTGTAATATCTTGGTGGTTGGTTAAACAAATAGATTGAAAAGTAAACGCGAAGTATGTAATATATTATGTATATATTACATATGAAAAATAAACCCTTATATAACTCATACCGTGAGTTATATAGCAAAGACAAACAATCCAAAGATTAATGCGACGTATATAATGCTTTGCAAGTATTATATAATAAGTGTGAGCAACTAATTAAACCAATTAGTTTGACCCGTTTCTGAAATCACCATTTAACTGAGTAAAAAGTTCTTATGTAAACGTAATCGTTCGTTTTAAGATTACCAATTAAATTAAACGATTTTTGTAAAGCTTTTACAATAATTATTATGTTATTTTCTAGCTGACAATTATAAAATATAAAATAATATTTTATAAACTTATATTTCGTTTCCTCGACGGGTCGTGGCTAAAATTGTTGTCTCATTTGTAAAAGTAAAGTTTTCGTTTGTGGTCGGATTATCGTATAGTTATATTTTAATATATTTTTAAAATATAACTTAGTTTCTTTTACCGGGTTTAAAATAATAAAAGTTTTAGTAAAACATTACTAAGTATAGAAATTTTATATAAATTTTGTCATGACTTTTCCGTTTCTAAAACGATTCCTATAGTCGTAAAATCTCAACGCTTTCCCTTAATCAATATGTGTTGCAATTATTAGCTTGTTAATATTTCAAGCACCCGCGTGTTTTAAATACAATATTTATTTGTTATCATATCTAAACTAAACCAAATAATAAACATCATATTTATTTAACCAATTTAAACCACCAATATATTTACGGTTTATAATTTATATATCTCGTGTTATATTTATTAGTTGATTTGTATAAACCAATCTCACCCTTTGTGTAATTCTGCTACACCAAACGCAACCTATACTTTTTCTACATCAACCAAACGTACCCCTTGCTATTTCTGTAAAACCAAACGCTACCCTAATCTGTTTTTCAGCCAACCAAACACCCTTAATCACTTTCTACAAAACCCAAACGCACCCTATCCTGTTGTATGACAACCCAACGCACCCGCTGCGTTTTTAAACCAAACACACCTAATCACTTTCTACAAAACCCAAACGCACCCTATCCTGTTGTATGACAACCCAACGCACCCGCTGCGTTTTTAAACCGAACACACCCGCTGTTGAACCCCCGAAACAAACACCCTTTTTGTTGTTAAAGACCACACACGACACACCCTTTTGTGACAACTCGAACTGAACGCACCCTCTCAGGTTCTAATCAAACCAAACGCACCCATGTGCTGCTAACCACAAAGACAGCCGCACCCTTGTGGTGCGGCGGCTGTCAACCGAACGCACCCTGGGTGTTGATATGATAAAACCACACGCACCCCATTTATGTTATAAAATAAAATCAAATGCAACCTTTGGTGGTGCGGCTGAGATAGAGATGACGAAGGGTGGTTCGAAGGTGGTGGGGTGGCGGTGGGGAGGTGTTGGTAGTGGTGGTGTTGGGGGGTGACGATGGTGAGGATGATAGCGTGAAGATGATGGCTGTGGCGGCGCGGTGGTAGGTGTGTGGAGGTTCAAGCGCTGTGGTGGGGAACAGATAGATCCGGGACGATTATCTTTTTAAAATTCTTTGTCGGCTGAAAAAGCACCGGAAGAAAGTTTTCCCGGTCGCTGCACGGCGAACGGTGACGGTATCCGGATGTGGCTGCCAGGATTTGTGGAGGGAGAGAGATGGAGGATGGTTGTGTGTATAAACTTTTTATAAAATTAAAAAAAATAATTATAACTTTTATATATAAATATATATATAATATATATAAATATATATAATATATAAAGTTCAAAATACAAAAGTGTAGGGTGTGTGATATATAGGGTTTTACTGTGCAATGTTTTCACAGGGACCAAACTAGGTAATTTTCGTTAAATATACGGTTTCCGGGACTGCGTTGGAGCGACCTAAATGGATGTTTCAAAATACGAAACTAATTGCGTCATTGTTTTTCCAAAATCATTTTCCGATAAAAATGAAGATTTCTGATAATATTTCATAAATATTTTTATAACATTTAAAATAAATATCTGTTATTTATTTTGTGACTTGGTTAAAAATAAAAAAAAATTAACTCGGATATTCGCGTTATCAACAACGCTTAAACAAGTAAAATATTAAATAATTTTATTTAATATTTTTATTAAATAAATAGTGATAATTAAAAATAAATTAAATTATTTTTGTGTGTCGGTACCCGTTGTGTGCAGTTTTCAAAACTTTGTGATGCTGTTTTAGCCCTCTTCTGCTTGTTTCCAGTCTCGGGTAAAACTAAAAAGTTGTCTGAAATATCGTTTTACATCAAATTGCTTTAGGGTCCGAATCGTGAAAACGTAATTTAGTGGTTCGTTTTTGATAAATCAACTATGAATTAATATATATCATTTTTCGTTTTCGAATCAAATAAGTTAAAAATAACTTTCCCTTGAGAGATGGAATAATAAATGTGATTTATTATTTAAAATGTGTTCCGAAAATCTTACCGGTCACGCGGTAATTGCTTTTATGTGACAATGAACGACCAAAAGTCTAAAAGGTCACGTCAGATTCGAAAAGTCAAAGATTAAAATAGTCATTTAAAATTTTGATAATTCCCGGATGTTACAAAGTTCTGCTTTCTTGATATCATCATTTACTTCTTCTGCCTTTTTAGAATCTGTGGTATGTGGTTAAATACACATACGTTTTACCTAATTAAACGACCCTAAAAGACCAAAAACGGACATAAAATGCCAACTATATGCTTGTTTTGGGTTGTTTAATGTGCAGGTATTGGATATCCGCAAAAGGACAAAAAACAAAGCAAAAAGAACAAAACCCGGGCACGAGAATGGAATGAGCGCGAGAAACCGAAGCCGGAGGCGTACCCATATTCTACGGACCAACCCGGGCCCACTTAGTGGACCGGGTCAGCCAAAAAAAACTAATACACTAAACCTAAAAGCCATTTTTATTAATTCTTAGTCCAAATATTTTTTTTATATATCTCTTGGCCCAAAGTGATATAATAGCCCAATCCCCAAGTCAACTATACAACCCCAGTCAAAACATTGTATATCTTTTACCCCTTTCCCTCCGTTTTTACAATAACACACAGAGCAACGAATTACACAGGATAAATTGTATCAAACGCACATGCCCATCTTTCTAGAAGCTGACACGCCTGACACCCTATTGCCACGCTGGCAATCCCCTATCATATGATTGGCTTAAAGGACGTGGCACATAAATCAAGGGCTATGATTGATTAACCAAAAGGCAGTTATGATTCAAGGGTCGAGATGAAATGGATTGAAAAGGCTCCTCCTTCTGGATCCTTCTGCTTAGCACTATAAATAGAGGAGTTTATCACACAGTGAAAGATCATCTAGGAGTAGGATTAGAGTAGGAGTAGCTTAGTAGAAGCTTTTGCTTATATTAGTTTATTTTCTGTCTTTTATGCTTAATGTAATTTCAAATTCAAGTTTTAATGTAATCTCATTTAAAGTTTTTAATAAAATTAGTGTTTTTGTTTAAGCTTTCATATAATCTGTCTTTACTTATTGAGCAATTATGTTTCTAGATCTCTCCTAATAAGCTAATAAGCTCTATAACTCCTAATAAGCTAATCCAATTCAGTTTAGCTTTCTAAAAAGCTAAACTGAATTTGTTGTTCACCAAAATTTTCCTCAAATTCAAAATAAGCCATTTGGGAAGATAAGCCAGAAATGGAAGGGCTTATATGGCTTATTTACCAGCTTAAGCTGGAGCTTTTGTAGATAAGCTCTGTGAGCATGTTGTTATCCTTGTTAAGCTGGGACAAAGGTACTTGTCATTTTCACTTTAATTTAGCTCCTTTTTCTGTTTTTGCTTATTACTGCTTATAACTGCTTATTCTTTATTTTTATTTGCTTAAATATGCTTATTAATGTTGATTATTGCTTATTTGTGCTTAGTTATAGCTTATATCTCTTTTGTCCAGTTTTTCATATAAAAACTTTAAAAAAACCAATTTAATGTCTTATGCACGTTAGTCCCCCCCCAGCTTATTGTAAGGTGCTTTATTTGTGGCTTAACTTTGCTTATTAAGGCTTAATATCATTAGAACTTAATCTGTTTTATATTTTTACACCTTATTTAATTCTGATTTAAGCTTAATTATGTTATTCAAATTCATTAAGGGGTGTTTGGATCAAGCAGTACTAACTTGAGTTAGTACTGTTGGATCACTTTGTCCTTTACTACAATTTGACAAGCTCTAAATAAGTCTTAAAGTCAGTTTAAATTAGAAGTTTAAGTTTAAAATATAAGTTTAAGGTCTTATGTATGTATGGCTGAAATCTGTGAGTCTAAGCTTGTCATAACAGCTTATTAAGGTGAATCTTTTTCTAGTGTAATTTTGTGTTGTTTTCATTGTTGTTATAGTCTCTTAATGCAGTAGGAAAGGTTTGAATTAAGTGAACAATTGTCATTTGGTTTGAGTCATAAAACTGTCATTGATTTAAGTTTCATTTTCAAAAAGTAAAAAGTCCATTTTCTAATGCAAATTTAAGTTAGTTATAGTCTGTTTTATGGTCTAATTTTTAGAATATAAGCTAATTAGAAATCAAATTTTATCTGTTTATTTTACTTTTCAAGTTTTATCTAATTAGCTTGTTCTAGCTTAAAACTTAGGCTAAATTTTGCATTTCTAAACAATCAAAAATCTAAAAATTAGTTTAGTCAAAACCTGTCAGTTTTTTTAGTTCTCTTTTTTTTCTAGCTTATTTCTAAAACCATTTTTCTCTAAAAAAAATTCAATGAGTTTCTTTGGAGCCAATCACCATCGATTTTGGTCTACACACTTTCACAAGTGCTTAATTGTCTTGAATTTCAGTTCAAAAGAAGCCATCTTCAGTGAAACTGCTAGTTTAAGAGTCTACAGTCATTTTCAGTCTTTTATATAAGGACGTATTTAAGCTCAATTTTGTTGGTTAAAACCTTATCACTAGTGTTACTTGTTCCGGTCTAAGGGTTTAATCTGTCTTAAGCTTATTGGTTTCCTTGTTAGCTTGTTGAGTCCTAAAGTTCAAATCATTTTAAGCTAAAATTTCATTTAAGCCTTTAAGCCAATCTACTATTTTCATTTGCTTTTTCTGAGCTTATTTATATGTTTCTTATATAAGTACTTTTATTAAATTTGATTATTTTCATGTTATTTAGCTTTTAAAAAAGAAAAATAAAATATAATTTTGCAAAAAGGGAAGCCACAGGTTCGAACCTATGACCTCCCCCTTAGCACACATACGTCTCAACACCACACACACTTAACCAACTCGCCCTTGGGTCTTTTCCATTATGATTTCATTTCAATTAATTCTTATTGTCTTTTACTAGGTGTAGGCTTATATTCGAGCTTATTTGCCTATTTATTCTGCTTATCTTTAAGCAAACTTTTCTATTTACGTTTTAATAGATTCCTTAACTGACTTAAGTACATTGTCAATATTGTTTCCTAGAAATTTTAGGATTAGTTTAGTATTTTTAATAATTTTTTAGATTAAAATCGTTTTTAATTCATAATAAATAAAATCAAAATCAAAAAAATATAATTCTTTTTCTGAAAATTATTTTTAGTCATTTAGTATTTATAAAAATTAAATTTGAGTTTGTAGGGTTAAAATTTGTATTATTAGCTTATATGTCGCATTTTAGAATTCCCGTTAACGTTTTTACTTTAAATCTTTTAGTTGCCTTTAGTTGCTTTTGTGTTTAATTTTTAGAAGTAGAATCAAAATTCAAAATATTTGATATTCAAGCATTAAGCAAAATACTTTCGTGGATTTCAAGTTCACCTCTTGTCGGGATACGACATCCGGGAGATAAAATATTGTTTGTCCTCAAGCAATTTTCTTATCAAATGGGATACTTACTATACTATAATTAGTTTGAGATATTTAGGATATATATTTAATTATATATAGACTATTTGGATCGAACCAAATTTTAGGCGCACCTTTTTAAAGAAGTTTAATCGTGTATCTTTTAGAGAAACGCCAAAGGTTTTATCGCTAGCTTGGGAAAAAAAATTTGAAATTCAGCATGCTCAACCAGAGGATATACAAGAATTGCTTCATAAACTTCTTAACGATTTGTAAATTATAAGTGAGGAGCTGGCAGAATATATTAATTCTCCAAGTTGGAATTATCCTTCCTTTAACGACGATGATGATGAGTACACTATTCAATATAAGGAATACGTAGAGAATTCGTCTAATGCAATCACACCCAACTTATCAACCGAGGAGCCCGATAACTTTCTAAGTATGGGGGACGAGCATCTTAGCACTATTCCGGAAACGGAATCGGACGAAGTAATAAAGTCTAGTGTTGAGGACCTTGTCCCAATCCCAAGTGAGTCCGAGGGTATTTCCGACGATACATGTGATGTGCCTTTTTGTGATAATTCTCCTCCTCTTGATGTTTTAAACGATCACTTTGAGATTTTCTCCGATTTTAATGATGATTGTACTTCAAGTGATGATGATTATAGTGAGGACATTGATTATGTTGAGGCATCACCTCCCGATTCTAAGCTCGTCAGCTTAGATAAGGTGAAGGATTTTTACCCAGAAGATGGAGAGAATAACACTGATATTCTTCTGAAAATTGAGGACGATATACTTCGTGAAAAATTGTTGAATATCAATCTTCTTATTGCTAAGATCGAATCTTTAAATGACAACCCCACTCCTGATTGTGTGCTCAAGTCTCCTTCCCCATTTCCTATCCCTGTTGAGGATAGTGACTCTTTCTTTGAGAAGTCTGATACTTCTCTCTCTTATTCGGATAATTCTTTATCCGAATTCGAGACTTTTAGCGATCATACAGAAGAGACGACGAGTGGCAGTACTACTACTCATGCGGATAATTCTCTTCCCGGGTATGATTCGTTTCATTTTGAGATTGAGCCCAATCAGGGCGAGTTGACTAGCGTTGTTATGGAAGATATTTTGGGAGAACCTCGTGTTCATGTGCCTAATGTGTTACCCACCCATCCCACCCTTATGCTGGATTCGGACTTCATTCATTCTGATGATTCCCTCAGATCCGATCTTGAAGTTTCTTTTCCTTCCAGAACTAAAAACAAGATTTTTGATCTGGGGATATTCTTTGAAGTCCAACCTAAGAGATTTATATCTCGGTATACATTTTCTATCTCATTTATCCGTAATCCTCTTTGTCTAGTGATTGAGACTTTGCTTCCATTTTCATCCGAAAATGAAGACCAAGTTTTCAATCATGGGATTCTTTCTTCTAATCTCTTATCTCATCTGGGCAAAATCACTTCTGATTTTTCTAAGAGCCCGATGATGATTTGTGGAGAGGACATTCCTATCTTGGAAGTTCCTTATCTCCATTTCTACCCCCTTGACCAACTCAAGTATAGGGGATCGAGTCAGGCTCGTGACTCGGTTAACAAAAATAAGCGCTTCGTGGTTGGCAACCCATGCTTATCCTTAGTAGTAGTATATTTATTAATAAGTGTGATGTGAGGAGGCTCGCCTCTTCCTTTCTCGTGTTTCGTGTTTTGTGGTTTATGTCCAGGATTGCCCGGATTTTGAAGACTCTCGTGCTCGTGGTTTTGTCCATCGTCCACTCGATCTTCAATCCTTTGCATGCTTATATATGGGAATTCGATATCCTAGATCTTATTGATTTAACGTTTATCTATTAGCATAATTAATAAACGGCTTTAGATTTGCGTAGAAACCCCTTAATATTTTGATTATGCCTTGAAATTAGTATGGGGGTGACAGTCTCACATTGAGGACAATGTGTAGTTCTAGTATGGGGGATCTTTCGATTCGATCTTACTTGCATTTGCCTTGTCTTCACGTAACCCCGTTTTTCCATCAAAAATAGCAAAAATATGCCAATTTTTTTTTTGCAAATAGAATAAGTGTTTAGACACGATGTTTTGTCCTTTTAAGGAATAAATTTTGACTTGATCGAGAATGTTACGCTTTAGCTTGCCCCTTAACTTACATAAAATTAATCTTTTGCTAGTCTTTTATACAAGAAGCTTTAAAATGCGAATTCTAGCTTTAAAAAGCCGAGAGTTTGCAAGTTTCCATGATAGACTTTAAATATGCAAACCTTGTTTTATTAGACTAAGCATTCGCGGATCTTTTTAAAGATTTTAAATTTGCGAAAAATGAGAAATGATAGAGCTTTATATAAGTTAGATGCTAAACATGGAGTAATTGGATCTCTTTAGAGCTCATAGAGGTTAATTGTGGCTTTTTGCTCTCATCAGCTTAATAATTGCTTTATAATTGTTGAATAAATAAAGTTACTTTAGGTTTTTCCGATTCTTAGTTTAAATCACTTCGTAGAGATTCCTTCTGGTGAAAGTAAGGTACACATCGAGGTTTTGTCAGTGTTGCGGGGAAATAGGCTACTGTCTCTTGTCGGCTCACAACCGATGTGGCAGTTGTTAAAAGACCGCAGGACTTGAAATTTGGCTAATAATAATAATAAGTTATGTAATAAACCGAAGCCGAAATAAGACCACTACCTCTTGCCGGCTCACAACCGATGTGGTAGTCGTTTAAAGGGTGGAGGTAATAATAATAATAATAAAACTGTGGGCTGATAAAAGTTTACTGCATCTTGCCGGCTCACAACCGATGTTGTAGTCTTCTAAATAAGGCACATAGTAATAATCCGAGACTGATAAAAGTTTGCTGCATCTTGCCGGCTCACAACCGATGTTGCAGCCTTCTAAAAGGTCAAGGATCACCGAGGTCGAAATAAGACTCCTGGACCATGGTCGGCTCGCATACCGATGTGGCAGTTGTTTAAAGGACCGAGGTTTAATAATGTTGCAATAATAATAATAATAAAGCCAAATTTCGACTCCGGGGTTATCTAAATAAAGCCTCCGTCTCTGGACTCGTAGTTGAGTTGTTTCGGATGAAATAAAAAGGATAACCCCTAAATCGTGCGAAATTAGAACCTTAATGTGGACCTTATTCTCACCATATCGTCTCTTTAGGAAAGGATTTCAAACTAATTGTGGTCTAAACCGGGTTTACTTTATATGAATAAGACATTAATTTATTTGTCACCAATAATAAGAATAAAATCTTTAGAGGACTTAGGAATAAGGGAGCGGAAAGTAGCTATGCATCCACAATTAACATTTATGAGTAGTGTTAGCATCTTAACTTGTATTTAACAATGATTTCAAGCTTGGTTTGGGGTTGGTGAAAAATCAAGGACGATGAATTTTTCCTTTTTAGTGTTTCTTGTTCCGTGATAGTTATGATATGTATGAATAATAATAATAAATGCATAAAATGGTAAAACGGGGGGGGGGGGGCTTTTCAAAACTAGTGATTTCTTAATCCTCTTAAATGAAAACTTAGCTACTTTTCAAGATAATTAGTCTAAGGGGATTGAAATTTTTGGTTTTCTAAGTTTGTATTTAAGACATTGCGTGAGGACATAGCAATAGCTTAGTATGGGGGATTTCGGTATGTGCTTAAATACACATACCTTTTACCTAATTAAACGACCCTAAAAGACCAAAAACGGACATAAAATGCCAACTATATGCTTGTTTTGTGTTGTTTAATGTGCAGGTATCGGATATCCGCAAAAGGACGAAAAACAAAGCAAAAAGAACAAAATCCGAGAACGAGAATGGAATGAGCGCGAGAAACCGAAGCCGGAGGCGTACCCATATTCTACGAACTAACCCGGGCCCACTTAGTGGGTCGGGTCAGCCAAAAAAATCTAATACACTAAACCTAAAAGCCCTTTTTATTAATTCTTAGCCCAAATCCTTTTTTTATATATCTCTTGGCCCAAAGTGATATAATAGCCCAATCCCCAAGTCAACTATACAACCCCGGTCAAAACACTGTATATCTTTTACCCCTTTCCCTCCGTTTTTACAATAACACACAAAGCAACGAATTACATAGGGTAAATTGCATCAAACGCACACGCCCATCTTTCTAGAAGCTGACACGCCTGAC
>BQNB010085353.1:0-10868 GCA_026074375.1 Tanacetum coccineum | reverse complement strand
GTTAATGAATACACGATGGCTAGTCCCTCATCTACATAAGTATAATTTCATATACTCTATATAATACCTACGTACATTGCTACTTGTAGGCATTCTAAGAGAGTAAGAAAGTAAATAGATCGTTATTTACTTTCTACTAGTGATGTAACACTTACAATGTTGACAAATCCAGTTGGAGCTTTGCGTTTTATTAACTGAAATGACAGTCATGTAATGTTGTCGAATTCAGTGGAAGCTACAGGATTCCTTTCCTTGTGCGTTGCTCATATTATTTCTAGCTTGCTTTGAATAATATATTACTTTCCGAATATGAACAACCATTGTCTAAAGGAAGATTGCATTTTATATTTATAGATAACACGTTGCCTTTCCGATGTTGCTTTCCGAAACGTTATCTATAGAATTAGAATCCACAATTCCTTATTCAACATTATGGTTTGAAATCTACTTGTAATATCTATGACACTATCATATTGTTTAAACAATCAAACGCTTGTCGTATGGTTTGTCTACTTTAAGTAATGTTGTCCCGTACACAAGTAGGAGAAATCCTAAGTGTGTGCTAGGAACAACATATAACAATATGATTAATTGGTTTCTCTTGACCGCAAGGTAAGAAAGCTAATAAATCTACTAGGACTTAAACACACAAGATGTTTGTTGCCCTATTACATTTAACAGTCAAGATATAATATAAAGATACTTCAACTTATTGACTGTATGATTTAGTCAATATAATTGTGGTTCGATTATATAATCATAATTATGAAGTATAAAATTAACTTGAAATTACTACTGAACTCAAGAGTTTGCGTTCATAATTACTTATTTGTTATTTATGGATTTGCTTGTTTAAATCATTAAATATTAAAGTGCCTTGAATTCATCAAATGACTCATAAATAAAGTAAGGAGTAAATTGTTATGTCTTATTGTTAAACTCATAAACAATGAGGTCTTGTATTATCTAAGAATTATAACGTATACTTGACATGTTATGTTTTCTTGAAACACACGAGCTTTGAGTTATTGTACTATTCAAAGATATATACGTCATAGCATGCATTTGATTTTAAAAAAACTTTATATTCAATTTGGCTCGACCCAATTGGTAAGTATTTGATCCAAAGAGAATTAAGTTATCTAGGGAATTCTGATGGAGTCTCACAATTCTAATACTCATAGAATACCACTTTATTATGGTATGTCTAATGTGTTGACAATATAATTATATTCTATCGTTTTGATTATTGATAACTTTAATTGCTCTTCTCCATAATCGATCAAAGGTTAGAAAAAACCCCCCCATTTTTGCGTGTGTCATGGATAAGCTCATTATAGTTCCATCCTTAGGATGGTATTCAAGGACATTATCTTTTATGGATTTGGCGATGAAATATCCATTATGTCTTGTTAATGTTTTGAAATTTTGTTAATTTCTTATGAAGCCTATTATTAAACAACAAGAGAGAATTGAGAAATGAAAGAATGCATTTTGTTGTCCCATTTAAGTATTAATTTATTAGCTTGCTTTTATTACTTAATATTTAGATTATATATCTCATACTTACAAAAGTAATGAGGAAATTCTTTAATCATGGTGACATTCAAGAACAAATTACAATAACATTCTTGAATTCACTTGTGATGTCATACTAAGGTTAAACATGGAAATGTAGTATTCAAAGTTTAATAGTAAATCATTCATATATCCGCTAGTTTACCTCATAAATGGAGTTATTATTTTAATATCAATGCTGAGGAATATAAGTTAGATGGTCATATTAAACCTGATAACTAATAGATGAATTATACGTTTTCGAATCTGGAATAAATCTCTTAGAATTATTGAATGAAATGATGACAGTACTTAAAAAGAAAAAAATACAATGTTTGAGCTTGATTGATCTTTCACCAAACAGTTAAACTGTGAGGTTAAAATGAGTTTCTTTTGAAAAAAAAGGCTCATAAAGGGACTAATTTGTTTACTACATATTTAATGTTTGGTGATGTTAAGAGGATTTACATATTACTCATGAAATTGACGTTGATTAATTCTTTCTTGTCTTACACACATTATTATATAAGATAACTAATTGTCATATAGGTTTTCTTGAATCTAACATATGGCGAATTAAGGATCATAACTCTTTACTTAATGATTACCTTTGCGAGGACGATGTGTAATCAAAAGGGATATGAGTCTATATTTGGAATATGGCAATTAAGTTTTATAAGTTTTCCTTTATGATTACCTTTACGAGGACGGTGTGTAATCAAAAAGGGTATGAGTTCAAAATAATGCTGTATTAAGTATATCAAGATTAAAAGAATCCAGTGTGGTTTGGATCATTGCATCTTGGAGCTGAGATTTTAAGTTTTAATTACAATATGAGGTTTTTTAATTAAATTCATGGTAAATCCTGAGATTACACCCTGACATCAAGTGGGAGCACTATATTTTTCCTTAAAATTCATATGTTGTGTAATATATTGAAGGTATCATTCCATCGAAGCTAGATGTTAAAGCGAAGCCAGCTGAAGGAAGGGCGCTAACGAGCAAGAAAACAGATGCGTAGCGCGAGCACGGTTTCTTTATTTAATAGAGCTAGCTTCTTCAATTCAAGTTCAGCTTGCTGCTTTTCATTTTGATAGGAGTAAGTGCTTGCTACCCGCTCACTGTCCACTAAAATATTGGAATGAAACTTCACTTGGAAATTTAAGAAATAAAAAAAATGACCTTTGAATAAATGTTTAATGAAATAAAGAATATGCAGTGATTAAGTCCAACACAATGCAATATATCATTGAGGCAAGTCTTAAATGATATATTTCAATTGAGATAATTTAATACATGGATGAAAACCTTGTGTTTTTAACTAAGGATTCATCATGTATATCTTATATTGTGTATGAAACTGGTTATTACTTTTGCACAAGAGCAAGATGAGCTAACAACAGTATCTAATTAAGAGTGTTTAGATGACTAATAACAACAGTATCTAATTGAGAGTAATTTAGATGACTGTTAAAACTAATGTTTACAAATTATATAAGGCATAGTGTTGTTTGTGTACACATGATGCTAAAGAATAATCAATCCTAGTTAAAGTAGGATATCACCATTTATGATAAATCTGTTAACTAGATATGCTCAGCTAAAAGCATTTTTGCACTATACATTAAAGAATAAGAATACTTACATTTTAAGAAACTGTAAAGTGACTTTTCTGAGATAAGTATGTTGGTGACATTCAATCTACCTCATAACAGGTACTGTCATCATTTACTCAATATGATATGCAATCAAAATAGTATGCAAATAGACATACGACACTCATCGTACTATTTAAATCTTTCACAATTTGTGAATTTGAAACAAGTATACGGAAAGTTTACACAAATGAAAATTTAGCTGTCTTGTAAATAAAGAGTTGAGAATGTTGAAAACATTGGACTTCAACTTGCTAATTAGTCTCATGCATATCTGTTTTTAGTATTTGGATAATTGGGATAGTAAGATAATTTTTACTTTCTGATGAATGAATATACGTGGTATTTGTTATTCATACCTTATATAATTGTTATCTATATATGCATGTTTTATCCTTGAATGATTTTATTATTCTAATTATGTTCCATGTAGGTTAACTTATTCTAATATTGTTTATAAGGACAAAATGTGAGTGTTGGTTTTATTCTTTGTATTTATGGATGTTTCACCAATAACTCTTATGTTATTACATAGTGTTGCATATTAGAACCCAACTTTCGTACATTTACTTTTGGATCCTTGCCATTAGTAAGATGTCAAAAATGGTTAAATAAGTCATCCTCAGACTTGAGATACAAGCAAGTTCTGCATGTGTAGATATCACTTTTTAAGTATAAGTCAAACGCTATCCTGAATAAGGTAGTTATAAAGGCTATTCTTGAAAGTGATGTGAAGCAGCATCCACAACACTTGTAGTCAACAAGATTCTTGTGCCTCAATAGTATAAGGTGCAGTCAGAAACAATGGGGCCCTCTCTAGAATTAATCAGATAATTGTATGGCCGAACCCAAAGGGTAATTCAAGGTGATTCTTGATTACATTTGATATATCTGAATTAACTTCAATAATGAGAAACTAAATTGTTAAACTATATGGAATGAGCTAGGATCCATATCCATGGTTTAACGGTATCTGAACAAAGGATGATAATGGTAAGTAATACATAACTATTATACTTAGAATGTTCTTGGAACTTCATCTCATGTATTTCTAATTTATGACAATAGAGTGTTGCTAGACGTTTCTATTGTTGGTATAAATGCAGACTGTGGGAGCTGTTGAAATATGGTAGTTGGTTCTGCATGTTATACGAATGGAAATACATGAGCCTATTGGGGCACACACGTTAAGACATGAAGAGTATGATTTATACTTCACGAAATGTATTTAAATAGTCGTTAGTTACCGTTACTTGTAATAACTAACTTAGCGAACATTTAATTTATTAATTGAGGCACTAAATTGGACAAAAGTCGAACCCAAAGGGTGACCATAT
The DNA here is from genome assembly GCA_026074375.1 of Tanacetum coccineum. Taxonomy (NCBI): domain Eukaryota; kingdom Viridiplantae; phylum Streptophyta; class Magnoliopsida; order Asterales; family Asteraceae; genus Tanacetum; species Tanacetum coccineum. Next base: position 6,319 of record BQNB010085353.1, on the reverse strand, counting down.
TATGGCCGGTCCCCTAGTGGTTCTAGAAAGGTTTTCGATCAATTTTTTAAAAATATGGAAAAGATATTGTGATGTGTTTAAGGAATGTATATTGTGATATATTAAGATTAAGAAAAGGTGTTTTCTTGATCACAAAGCTTTAGGGTTGGGAGCCTATATAAACCCCCACCCTAGACCTCATTATTCATTCATTACAATCACAAAAATCACCAAAGTTCTCTCTCCCTCTCCCCTCACCAAAATCGGCCAAATATTCCCACAAGGGAATTTCGGTTCCTTCTCATCACCGAATTTCGGTGACACCCTCTCAAGGGTGTTTTGATTTTCTTGCTTCTCTTTTGTTTCTCATAACACAAGAGTAATCAAGGGTTTTCGGTTAGTTCTCCTTGCTTGACGACTATAACAACCCATACTTGGGTTTCGATTTGTTTGATTATCGGTACAACCGAAATTGGTGAAAACCCTAATTAGGGTTTTGGGTATTTTCGGTACAAGTTACAAAGATACACAAGGTGTTACGGTTGTGTGGAGATCTAGACTAGCATCTAGACGTACTTGGTTGACGTGTTGTGTGAGCAAACGCAGATGTGGTAAATTTTAACCAATTTCGTTTTCAAGATAAGATCAAGAGGTAGAATTTCCTGTGCTTTATTTTATGTGTTAATTCATGATACTAAACTAGATCCATCCGCTGCGTACTCGTAGTTAATGGTTTAACTAGTTAATAAATCCCAACAAAATTAAAGAAGTTTAATGGGTGGGAATCCCGTCAACTTTCTACCTGCGTGTGGGTGGGAATCCCGTCAACTTCTTAATTATAAGAATCCCCATTTGGAGGATTTTAAGAATCCCCATTTGGATTCTTTTGAGGCTTAGAAATCGTTGATGTGGTGGTGCAAACTACGATTTGGATTCTTTGGTTACCAAATCGTAGTTTGCGCCACACATCAACGATTTCTAAGCTCAAAAGAATCAAAAGGGGGATTCTTAAAATAAATCCTCCAATGGGGATTCTTATAATTAAAGAAGTTGACGGGATTCCCACCCACACGCAGGTAAAAGTTGACGGGATTCCCACCCATTAAACTTCTTTAATTTTTGTTGGGATTTATTAACTAGTTAAACCATTAACTACGAGTACGCAGCGGATGGATCTAGTTTTAGTATCATGAATTAACACATAAAATAAAGCAAGGAATATTTACCTCTTGATCTTGATCTTGAAAACAAAAGTGGTTAAAATACCACATCTGCGGTTGCTCACACAAAAACACTGTCAATACCAAGTACGTCTAGTGCTAGGTCTAGATCTCCACGAACCGTAAAAACTTGTGTATTCTTTGTAACTTGTCACCAAAAATACTCCAAAACCATAATTGAGGGTTTTTTCACCAAATTTCGGTTGTACCGAAATCAACAAATCGAAACCCAAGTTGGGTTGTTGTAAGTCGTAACGTAAGGAGACTAACTGACAAACACTGATTACTTTGTGCTATGAGAAACAAAAGAGAAAGCAAAGGAAAATCTAAAAACACCTATGAGAGGGTTAGGTCACCGAATTTCGTGGTGATGAGAAAGGAACCGAAAATTCCCTTGTGGGATTATTCGGACGATTTTGGGGAGGGGAAGGAAAGAAAGGAGAGGAGAACATTTGGTGATTTTTGTGATTTGTGGGGGGCCGGGGTTGATTGAATTAATTAGGGTCTTTGGGTGGGGTGGTTTATATAGGCTCCCAACCCATTTAAAGCTTGATGATCAAGAAAACATATATTTTATATATCACAATATACATTCATTAAAACACATCACAATATCTTTTCCACATCTTCATAAAAAAAATTGTTCCAAAAACCTTTCTTAGAAACACTTGGGGGGCCGGCGGGGCCAGACATATGGTCACCTTTGGGGAAGTTCGGGTTTTGTCCCAAATTTAGTCCTTAATTTATAATTTAATTGGGTTCGTTTTGTTAGTTATTAAAGTAACGGTAACTATCGACTATTTAAATAAATTTCTGTGAAGTAGTACTAAACACCACTCTCGTGTCTTAACGTGGTGTAGCCCCATATACGCTAAGTGTTCCAATCGTTATAACATGCGGAAACCAACTACATATTCCAACAGCTTCCCACTAGGGGTTGGAGTAGCTGTCGGCATTTATTCCAACAATTAGAAAACGTTCTAGAACACTCAATTGGTCATAAATCAGAAATACTTGAGATGAAGTTCCAAGAACATTATCAGTATAATGGTTATGTATTACTTGCCATTATCATCCCTTTGTTACAGATACCGTTAAACCATGGATATGGATCCTAACTCATTCCATATAGTTTAACAATTTAGTTTCTCATTATTGAAGTTAATTCAGATATACCAAATGTAATCAAGAATCATCTTGAATTACCCTTTGGGTACAGCCATACAATTATCTAATTAATTCTAGAGAGGGCCCAATAGTATCATACTGCACATATCAAGTGGAGGAACAAATTCTTTGTTGACTACAAGTGTTGTAGATGCTGCTTCACATCACTTTTAAGAATAGCCTTTATAACTACCTTATTCAGGATAGCGTTTGACTTATACTTAAAAAGTGATATTAACTAATGCAGAACTTTGCTTGTATCTCAAGTTGAGGTTTGACTTATTTAACCATTTTTGACATCTTACTAATGGCAAGGATCCAAAAGTAAATGTACGAAAGTTGGGGTGTCTAATATGCAACTCTTGTGAATAACATATGAGTTTGGTGGAAACCATCCATATATTCAAAGAATATAACCAACACTCACATTTGTCATATTTAGAACAATTTTTTATCATATTGTTAAAGTCAATGGACCATATTTAGAATGATAAAATCATTCAAGGATTAAACATGCAAATATAGGATAACAATTATTATATGTATGAATAACAAATACCACGTATATTCATTCATCAGAAAGTAAAAATTATCTTACTATCCCAATTATCCAAATACTAAAAACAGATATGCATGAGACTAATTAGCAAGTTGAAGTCCAATGTTTCTCAACTTTCTCAAACTCTTTATTTACAAGACTAGCTAAAATTTTCATTTTGTGTAAACTTTCGTTTATATCTTGTATTCAATATCACAAATTGTGAAAGATTGAAATGCTACGGATGATAGTGTCGTATGTCTATTTGATACTATTGCAAGTTTCATAGTGTGGAAATGTGACAAGTACCCTTTAATGAGGTATGGGTATTTGAAGTCAGCAACATAACTATCTTAGACAGTCATCTTTACAGTTTCTTAAAATGTAAAGTATTCTCATTCTTTAATATGTATTGCAACAATACTCTTGGTTAAGCATATCCAGTTAGCAGATTTATCATAAAACGATGAAATCCAACGTAACTAGGATTGATTACCCCTTAGCATCGTGTGTACACAAATAACACTATGCCTTATATAATTCGTAAACATTTGTTTTAACAGTCATCTAAACCACTCTCAATTAGATACTGTTGCTATCAGTCATCTAAACACTCTCAATTAGATACTGTTGTTGTTAGCTCATCTTGCTCTTGTGCAAAAGTAACAACCAGTCTCATACACAATATAATATATACATGATGAATCCTTAGTTAAAAAAACACAAGGTTTTCATCCATGTATTAAATTATCTCAAGTGAAATATATCATTTAAGACTTGCTTCAATGATGTATTGCATTGTGTTGGACTTAATTTCCACACATGTTTATTACAATAAACATTCATTCCAAAGTTGTTTGTTTTATTTCCTAAATTTCCAAGTGAAGTTTCATTCCAATCTCAAGGATTAACATCTAGCTTAAATGGAATGATCCCTTTAATATGTTACACAACATATGAATTTTAAGAAAAAGCATAGTGCTCCCACTTGATGTCAAGTGTACTCAGGAGTTATCTTAATTTAATCAAAAAATCATATTGTGATTAAACTTAAGATCTCAGCTCCTAGATGCATGATTTAATCCATACTTGGATTCTATTATCTTGTATACTTTATAAAGATTATTTTAAACTCATAACTTTTTGATTACACACCGTCCTCGCAAAAGGTAATCATAAAGAAAAGAGTCATAAAACTTAATTGTCTTAAAACAAATATAGACTCATAACCCTTTTGATTACACATCGTCCTCACAAGGTAATCATTAAGGAAAGAGTTATGATCCTTAATTCGCCATATGACAGATTCAAGGAAACCTGTATGACAATTAGTTATCTTTATATAATTAATGCGTGTAGAAAAGAAAGATTTAATCACAGTCAATTGCTTGAGTAAGATTAAAAACTCTTGTCATCCATCAGGCATTAATGTGTATACAATTTTGTCCTTATGAGTCTTTCTTCAAAAGAAACTCATTATAACCTTTCAGTTTTAACTGTTTGGTAAAAGATCAATCAAGCTTAAAACATTGATTGTCTTTAAAGGACTGCATCTTATCATTCACAGTTCTAAGATATTTATCAGATCCAAGATGTGATAATTCATCTTATTAGTTAGCAGGTTTATTATGACCCTTTAACTTATATTCCTCAACATTGATATTAAAATATCACTCCATTGATGAGGCATCCTTGCAGATTTATGAATGAGAGTTACATTATACTTTGGTTTGACATTTTCATGCTAAACCTTAGTATGACATCAACAAGTGAATTCACATCTCCCATCTTCTCATCTGCCTTCGATGCTTCAATGTTTCTTCAATCTCTTCTTCAAACAACTTTAAGTACTATGCTTCTTCTTTAGTGAGATCTTTTTATACATACCCATACTTGATATCATTTTTGTAACTCTTCAGACCTTCTAACACTCTATTTAACGTTGCATCACAAAACTTATGGATCTCTGAATGTCTCATCACCCGTTTCTCTTTCTTGTTATTCTTGTAAATAATTCCATGTACAGGCTCATAGATGATAGAGAACATTTCATGATCTTCAATTATTGGGAAAGTCATTGTTGGTGCAGTGAGATTAACCTTCTATTGATAGATTTCAATTCCAAGTTAGAAGTCATGCACTCTTTCCCATATCACTGTACTTCTAATGAATACCAATAAAGACCATAGCAATCCTATATCTGCATAATCCGGTACCTTGCCATTCATAATCAACAAGTATATATCCTCAATATCGTTCTTGTTAAGATTCTTGTAATCAGGCTCGGTAATTGATACGATGCAATCATTAGCTCTCCTTGCGACAATATCTGTGATAAACTTGTGTTCATGACCCAATTCCTAATATGTCTTGATGACTTGAATGATTTTTGAGTTTGAATAAATCTCTTCCTTTGGTTTTCGAGGCTCTTTCTGTTTCCTTATGTAGAAGATCTTTGCATGAGGATTCTTCCAATGATCAACACCATATCGAGCATAAGGATTAAACTTTCGAACACACTTATTTACCCATCTGGAAGTTCGTTCTTCAATATCATCATCGTTGAAGATTATTAATGGAAACTTGTGAAGTGACAAGACTATCTTCTCGGGTCCAGAATTTCCTTTCTTCAAATACAAAAGGTCTTGATTAATCAGAGATAATGCTGGAGCTTCAGGATCTCGTTGACAGCTATGAACTAATGGTGTGGTCTTTCGTAGATTTGAAGAGATAAGAATTTCTATTCTACTTTCCTTGACAATGTCACTCTTTAAGAAATTCTTCATCTGATCAACGTGATACTAATGCTCATCTCTTAAAGTACATCTCTGTCTCAACATCTCATCAGCCATCTTTCTCAGCTTAGCTTCATTAATAATTAGTGATACTTCTTCCATAATTTCTTGTGATACTTGCTTCGATGGTATTTCATCATCATCTGAAGCATTAGAGTCAGTCCAAAAATCAAAATCATCATTTTGCTCTTGATTTCCTAAAGTTGATGGAGCTTGTTCCTCTTGAAATACTTGTCCAAATGATGACTCTCCAGATACATAAGCTTCATACTCCGATGTCTTCTGCCGATTTGCACTATTCTCCCCCTCAAGATGAGCATCATCATGAGGATCGTCCTGATCTCTTGGGCGAACGGCATGAGTTCTACATTTAGTTTGTAGTACTGTATTTCTTTCAAACTTCATCTGGAGAGCCAACCATATTGCTATGTCTTGTTTTTGCAATTGAGAATCAGCTTTCATAGCAAGATATAGTTGATATTCTTGTTCTAGAACTGAGAATGTTTGTGATTAATCCGGATGAACATGAAGTATATGTCCAGACATATAACTTCGTACGGATGCATCAACTTGAAAAGGAATGACATTGGCAATTGCATTCTCAATTTGTGTCGAGATTT
>BQNB010085352.1:0-28499 GCA_026074375.1 Tanacetum coccineum | reverse complement strand
TTGCCTACAAAAAAAATTGCCAAATGGGCCGGCCCAAAATGGGAGCCCATTGGGCCGGGTACTGTAGCGACGCTGCCAAAACGGCAGCGTTTTAACTCTAATATAGTATATATATATATATATAATTGGGGACCCGAGGGGTTATTACATCCCCGGTTTAAGATTCGAGGATCTTCCGCCCCATCCTCATACGAACAGATCGGGGTCGGGTATCAGGTTTTCATCACGAACGGATTCTTTTGGCATCTCTATGAGTTGGCAACGCCATAATATACTACGTTTGTCCTAATTTTATTGTCCATTTTACATTTTAGCATGTCTCAAAATTGTTCTTCGTTAAAAATAATAGGTGGATTTGTTTAAATTTATCGTATTACCTTTAGTTCAAATTGATATTTATAAAAGTAAAAGAAAAACACTAATTAATTATTAAAAGGTAATACTATTGGTTTTTTGATTTTGTAAAAATCAAAACAGTAATTAATGAATATTTTTTAAACCATGTATTTTTTTTATTTGTGGAAAATAATTTTAAAAATTAGTAGTTAATTCTAGGGGTGAGAAAAAAACCGAAATATCAAAAAATCCAAAAACCGAAACCGAAGACAACCGAACCGAACTAACAACCGAACCGAATTTGCCAAAACCGAACCGAACTAACGATTCGTTCTCGGTTGGATATGGGTTTGACTAGTCTAAACTCATGAAAACAAACCGAAAAACCGCATTAATATATATGATATATATTATTTTATAATTTATATATATAAAAATATCAATAAAATTTTATATATAAAAAAATTATATTAATTTATAAGTAATATTTATATATATAAAAAGATCAATAAAATTTTATCCTAATATTGAAAAACACTTTTTATGTTTGAAATAATTTTTTTGCTAAATATATTTGTATATTTTTCTTTTTTTTTTAATAAATTGTGTAATTCGGGTAAACCCGAAAACCGAACCGAACCGAACCGAACTAGGATTCAACCGAACCGTACCGAAAACCGAATTTAAATTCGGTTTGGGTCAGTATATAAGTTGACCTTAAAAAAACTTTTAATCGAACTAACCGAACCGAACAAACCGAATAACCCGATAACCGAACCGATCAACACCCCTACTTAATTCAAGAAAATGTAACAAACCTCGGTTGGGGTGAGATTAAAACCCGTGGGCCTCCAATATGAATAGCATCCTAACCATCCCAACTTAAATAAGGATCTTTTTCCCTTAAAGGGGTGTTTGGGGTTGCTTATTCAAAATAGATTATGCGTTTTTAAAACTCATAATCAGAAAATCAGTTGTTACAAAACGTGGTTTTGAAATATAGTGTTTGAATAAGGAGATATGGGTAAACTAGTAAATTGTTTGTGGAAGATAAAGTGCGTTTTCAAAAAGTAAGAAGGAGGTCACTTTTTCAAAACTGCGTTTTGGTCCACTTAAAACGCAGATAATTACTTTTTCGACTTGTTTTGACAAACACTCAAAACCAATTATTTGCGTTTTCAAAATGAGATAAGCAAATAATCAGCTTTATAACGCAAAGACAAACACCCCCTAAATAAACTATCATTCCTTGGCAAAATATACTTTTAAAATGATACTCTCTCCGTCTCATTTTTATTGTTCACGTTTTCTTTTTGGGACGTCCCAAATAGATAGGAAAGTTTGATCAAGTTTACTATATTACCTTTGTTTGAAATTATTATTACAAACTTTAAAGTAGACTTTAATTAATTAGTTAAGGGTAAAACTGTCATTCTGTCAAAAAGTAAAAAAAATCAGTAATAAATGCACTTTTCTTAAACTGTGTGTTTTTTGTCGGAGGACAATAATTTTGGGACGGAGGGAGTATAAAAAATGGTAAAAGCTATTAATGCTTAATGTACTATTTGAGAATACTCATTATGCTTAATGTACAAACAATATTGTCATTCACACGTTTAGAAATCGTATGGCAAGGGTATATGTCAGTTTGTACACATTATCATCTTTCTTCCTATATTTTATAATATTTCCAGATTTTATAGAAAGAGTATTAAGTTTCCATTTAGACAATCTCTTAATCATTTTGGCAATAGTCTCGTCCCAAGCCTTGAGATTAGCCATGTTATCGCCAACTAATATTCCCAAATATCTAAAGGGAGTTTTCATAGTAGAACATCCAATGAACTTAGCCGCCTCAATAACATGATTATCGCAAATACCAACACCAAGAAGTTGACTTTTCTGAAAATTAATTGTCATGCCGGAAAGAATAGAAAAGCAACGAAGAATATGCATGATACCCTTAAGGTTATCTTGAGACCATTCGCCGATAAACACCGCATCATCAGCGTAGAACAAATGTGACAAAAATCAAACTTGTATTGTGTACGGTTTTGGCGTAGCTCTATAAGCCACGTAGTTAAGCGAAAATGGCAGTGGGTTTGAAAATGGTGGAAATGGAGAAGAATACAAAGGTATTTTTGTCTTTTTATTTAAAAGGTGTAGGCCTGGGTATGCATAATGATCTATTGACCGAAATAATGTTAAGTTAAATGACAATATTTTTTGTAGATGAAGCATAATGAGTATTCTAGAAAAGTACATTAAACATTAATCGCTTTTACCCTATAGAAAACTAAGGAGAATACATAAATATATTACTGTATTACGACAATGGAAGCATGGTCTTGAAAAAGTACTTAGAATGAAAAAAAAAAATACGTAGAATTTTCCTTTAAAAATAGTTGAGCAATATTCGTCAAATTCTGAAGCAGACCTTTATAAAAAAAACAAATTATCGTCCACAACTCCACATGTATTCTCATTTTTGTATTTTAATTATGTCAATGTCTATATTTGACTACACATTAAACTAAAGTAGCGGTGTTTATGCTAAAAAAGAGCTTTTGTATTTCTTAATCCGTAGATATATGCTTAAACACCTTTTATTCCCCAAAAACCAAGAATCTACTTTGTGATTTAATACTCGCATGTAAAGCCCCTTTGGTGACATATTGCGATAGATAACGAATCTCTAACCTTTAAGCAACCTTTCACTCAAGCAATTCTAAACTGACAAAACTTGAAACACATATGCTTCTTTACTTGTTTAAGTTATCTTTCACATTATATTACCCATGACACCTTACGACCTTTCCTTAAAAACACACATAACATAAACTCACACTAACCTTGACCCTCTCAATGGCTGTTACACATGCTGATCTTGCCCCGAGTCGTCGAGGGACTAATATTGGGAGCAAAACGGGCGTGGTGTTGATCGTTTTCTCGATACTCCTTGGCTTGCTTTGCTTTGTACTTTGTCTTATGGCTGAGGCGACACGTTCACAGGTTTTCCATCTCTTTTTTATATCCTCCCATTTGATCGCACATTGTTTGCTAATTAAGGCCTCTTGGTACATACGAAACAGTGAGCTTAAATGACTTAATACATACCCCCTTCATGGTTGATTACACTTTTATGTGGTTTAATCTAAATTTCAAACTTATTATTTACTACAGTATTATTTTGTAGATTTTAACTATCCTACATTCAAGAAATATATATCCAAAGAAAGAACATAATCTTACATAAACCCTATCGTGGGTGAATTCGTTAGACAAAACTTGAAACACATATGCTTTTTACTTGTTTAAGTTACTATCACATTGAATTACCCATGACACCTTACGACCTTTCCTTAAAAACACACATAACATAAACTCACACTAACCTTGACCCTCTCAATGGCTGTTACACATGCTGATCTTGCCCCGAGTCGTCGAGGGACTAATATTGGGAGCAAAACGGGCGTGGTGTTGATCGTTTTCTCGATACTCCTTGGCTTGCTTTGCTTTGTACTTTGTCTTATGGCTGAGGCGACACGTTCACAGGTTTTCCATCTCTTTTTTATATCCTCCCATTTGATCGCACATTGTTTGCTAATTAAGGCCTCTTGGTACATACGAAACAGTGACTTAAATGACTTAATACATACCCCCTTCATGGTTGATTACACTTTTATGTGGTTTAATCTAAATTTCAAACTTATTATTTACTATTATTTTGTAGATTTTAACTATCCTACATTCAAGAAATATATATCCAAAGAAAGAACATAATCTTACATAAACCCTATCGTGGGTGAATTCGTTAGGAAACTATCACAACATAAATAATCTAGGTAAAAAACAGAATGAAAAATTGTTTTACATATAAAAATTTTTTTAAAAAATTGGCTATTATAAATTCATGACAGAATTTGACATGTGGTTAAATATTTGCAGACAATACGGGATGTAAGTGATGATGGTGGAGGAGAGACGGATAAGAGCGAATGTAGATATAGTACCATGGGAAAAAACGCTCTGCTTTATGTGCACGGGTGCATTTTTGGCCCTTGCTATTGCTATGATGTGCAACACACTATTATTAATATCAGTCAGTAAATCAGACCCTGATCCTAGTCTACTTATGACTTGGGAAATCGCTAATGATCATCTCAGCACTCTCACTTGGCAAGCTGCTTTTTTCTTCATTACCACTTGGTACGTCCATACCCTCGTTACAGAATGTAACTTTATTCGTTCCACATAACTTTTCTTTCTTTCAATGAAACAGTTTATGACACAACTTTTGACCCGTTAACGGGTTTGACCCATTTGGTCTAGTTACGTTTTAGGCAGTTTTATACACTTGACCCAATCGACCCATTATATATAGACACTCCAAATCGAGTTCTTTACAATTTAAAGATTTTATTGAATTGTCTTTTCTCTACTTGACATGTTTCTATAAGCAAAATTGCAATTCTGAAAATATTTCTCTTTCTCTTATTTTACAGGATATTTTTTCAGCGGCAGAAATTTTTATTGCAGATTGGACTAAGGTGCGAATTCAGGGGCCTTTAAAAAAAGGGTGGAACAGCACCACGGCCACGTTGCTTCATTGCTCAAGAGGGTTTATTCTCTTCAGCTGGGGTGTTCGGGATCACAACAGTCTTTCTTGCTACAGGTTTATCTATCACGGCTTTACGAGCCCAATGGCTATTACAAGATCAAAGAAAGTCGTCATGAGGTAGGAAGCCTCATCCTTATGCATCTCCACCGAGATCATTTAGAAATCGAATCGAGACCTTGTGGGAGGAGAAACACCAATTATTAGACATGACTATATCATGAGCCCGGACTAATCGAATTACTTAGAGCTTTTTGAAAGCACGGGTTGTGTTGCAAAGTAAACACAAGCCTTTGCATGGTCATAAAGTAGACCATACCCGAATAAAAGTTCCCGTTGAGAGGTTAAGTTTTCTTTTTTGAAATACTTGCCTTTAAGATGATGACCGAGTTGCTATCTGAAATAATAGCAAGCCATTTGGCATGTTTTGAAAACATTTGAAACTTTTGTTCGAACTTCATTTACAGCCTCGTATCATTATTGAATGACATTTCTAAGACCGTAAATGTTATTGATTTTCAGAAGACATACCATTATTACCTCTTTTTATATGTTTCACATTTTTTTAATTTTTTCTTTGGTTTTTATGGTTTTTACTATATATGTATATACATATTATACAGGATATTTGAATAGGTACCACCACTATTCTTCAACTTCATCTTCCAATTGTTTTAGAGTCTCCAGCGTGAAACTTCTCATTCCCAGCTTGTTGATAAGAAATTCAATTCTTTCTCTGCCAAGGGCTTTAGTGAAGATATTCGCCAGCTGATACTCAGTATTGACAAAGTAAGGCTCTACTACTCCATTCTCAACTTGCTCTTTTATGAAGTGGAATCTGATGTCAATATGTTTTGATCGAGAATGTTGAACGTTGTTTCAACATAAGGTAATAGCACTTTTGTTATCACAGTACATTAGAATTTTATTGAATCCAAGGCCATAGTCGGTAAGCTGTGATCTCATCCAAAAGACTTGAGCACAACAGCCAGACAAAGCTATATATTCAGCTTCCGTACTAGATATCGCATCGCTTTTCTGCCTTTTTTATGACCAGCTAACAAGTCCGTCTCCCAACAATTGCATACATCCAGATGTACTTCATCTAGTATCTTGGCAACCCACGTGATCAGTGTCTGCATAAGCTTTTAGAGCAATAGAAGAATCCTTTAGATACCAGAGTCCCCTATTAACGGTTCCTCTTAGGTATTTAAAGATTCTTTTTACAGCATGTAAGTAATTTTCGGTAGGCTTTGCCTGATATCGGGCATACATGCATACAACAAATGTAAGGTCTGGTCTATTGGCTGTAAGATACATAAGGGTGCCAATCATTCCATGATAGTGTGTAGGATCTACGGCTTTCCCTTGTGTATCTTCATCCAGTTTGGATTTCTCTACCATGGGAGTATCTACAGGGTCACTAGATTCCATACCATATTTTCTAAAAGATTCTAGAGCATATTTAGACTGGTTTATAAAGATTCCTCTAGGACTTTGTGAAATATGTAGTCCTAGAAAAAAATGATATTTTGCCCATCATCGACATCTTAAACTTTGACCACATTATTTTTGAAAATTGATCACATAGTTCAGGTGTAGTAGACGCAAAAATAATATCATCAACATAGATTTGTACCAGGAGAAAATTTTTTTGCCTTCTCTTCTGATGAACAATGTGGGATCCACGGTTCCTTTAGAGGATTCCTGAGAGAGTAGAAACTTCGACAATAGATCGTACTACGCACGAGGAGCTTGTTTCAACCCATAGAGAGCCTTCTTAAGCTTATACACATGATTCGGATTGTCTTGATCCACAAACCCGTCTAGTTGGCTGACATAAACTTCTTTGCGTAGAATGCCATTCAGGAATGTCGTCTTAACATCTATTTGGTAGACGATCATATTCATGTGAGCAGCATATGCGAGGAAAATTCAAATAGCATCAAGTCTAGCCACTAGAGCAAAAGATTCCTCAAAATCAATTCCCTCTTTTTGACGGTAACCACGAGTAACCAATCGAGCCTTGTTCTTTAGAATACCTCCTAATTTATCAAATTTCACCTTGTAGATCCATTTTAAAGTAATAACCATCACTTTATCTGGACGAGGAACGAGTTCCCATACTTCAAGACGTTCAAATTCATTCAGCTCCTCTTGTATTGCTTCAATCCCACATGCTTGAGTTAATGCATCTTTATAGTTATTTGGTTCAACTAATGTGAGAAAGGCATCGTAGTAACAAAATAAGGCTTGTTCATAAAGTTGGAGTCTTATGGAAACAGGTCTTTCGAGTTCACCGATGATGTTTTCTAAATGATGATCATTGGTCCATTTGGTAACGTGTTCTGAGTTAGGAGTAGCAGTGTGCACAACAGCAGGAATAACATATGAAGAAGAAGATGCTTCAGAATCATTTTCTGGAATTAGAATACCAAAGAACGGATCGTTATTCATGTGTGCAACATCTAAGTCATGATTGTCTTCTTCAACATCGTTAGGAATGATAGGAGATTGAGTTTTGGGGGTTGTTTGAGAGTTACTAGGTGATGGTACATCTTGGTCAATAGTTGTTGAGGAAGGTGAGCCGGTTGATGCAACGGGTTCTGAAGCAACTACTTCAGCAATTAGAGCAATGACTTCAGGGGCTGGGTGATCAACACTAGGTGGAGGAGTGAGTAATTCATCGAATAGCGGTTGAAACAAAATATCCTAATCAGTTCTTGAAGGTGGTATAAACGGTGTTGAAGGAGGAGGGTTTGGCATGAGTCCTGAACTGATTGTTGCAGGTTTCAGGAGTTATTTATGAAGTGTATGGTTCATAAAACTGCTGTGTTCAGAAGCCATCCCTGTCAGCTCATCAAAATCTACATGAATTATTTCTATGATTTGTCTGGTACGTCAGTTGTAAATGTGAATCGCTTTCTCTGTGGGTGCATATCCAATGAAAATACCACATATAGCTTTAGGTTGTACTTTGCCCAATGCTCGCTTATCGTTTATTTTTGTCGCGATAGCATAGTGTACCATAATCGTGGAAAAATGATAAGTCAGTAGTTTGTCATGTAAAAGCTTATTTATATGTATTGCCGTGGACAAAGACGTATGATGGAACGATTTTGGGTTTTTTGTAACATGCGGTTAGAAACTACTTCTGCCCCATAAGATAACGGTGCTTTTGCATAAATCAACATTGTCGCTGGGGCAGCTTCAATTGCATACGATTGCGTCTTTCAGATGGACCATTCTTTTGATGTGGAGACACGCGTTAGCAACAGATGTTTCATGAGAGATTCCAACCTTCTCATAATATTCACGCAAAGTTTGATTAACAAATTCAGTTCCATTATCTGTTCTGATTCGTCAGACAAGTACTTTAAGCCGCAATTGAATCATCTTGAGAAACTTGATCATTGTAAATCTGGAGCTTCATTTTTTTGACCTTAAGCACTTTACCAGGTAAAATCGGAATAATCATCGACAATGACGAGGATGTACTTCTTTCCATTAACACTTGTGACACGCATTGGTCCACAAAGATCCATGTGCAAGAGATAAAGTTTTTTTGGTTGGTGTCTTCAGATTTAGGTTTTAAGTTTCTTCTTGCTTTTGCCCATTGCACACGCAGAACACAGATGGTCCTTTTCAAATTTTAGCTTAGGGAGACCTCAAACAAGACCGTGTCTAGCTAAATGGTTGATTGCACCAAGTTTAGATGCGATAGACGTTCGTTGTGCCATAGCATGAATTAGTTCTTTGAGGCCTTTGACAAGAGACATATAGGAGAGGACGCCATCATATCTCCAAGAGACAGAGTATACAGATTGTTTCCTTGAGATCTAGTCAATAGATCAACACCTTCTAGATTACGAATGAAGCAGGTGTGTTGACAAAAAGCAACTTCAAGGTTCGAATCACAGAATTGCCCATCGGAGAATTAAGTTAGTCCAAGTCTTCCCACGTAGTAAACCCTGAGATCAATAACATCAATCTGATAATCACCATATCCCAATATCTTTACCACGTGATCATTTCCGAATTTGACTATACCTAAAAATTTATTGAACGAATTTGTTAGCTGAAGTCGATCTCAGGTCATAATCTTAGAGCAGCCGGAGTTACAACATACCACGAGACATTTGGACGACCTGCATTCATCAGAGAGGAAGATGGGAAAACATCGGAAACTATGGATCCCTAAGATTTAACTAGGTCTTCTTTTTGTTAGCAAGATATAGTTTAATAATTCTTGGTTTGCTAACGGGAACATTAGTTTTAGAATTTCTAGGTTTTCTTGATGTAAAACCAATGTTACACTGGCTTAGGTGTTCACTTTTCTAGAGCTGTGTTGTGTCATTGTGTAGGTGTTATTTTATGTATCAAGTTTTACTATTTATTTTTTGCCTACTTAACCTAAAAACAACACTTTAACGAGAAGTGTACCCGGTCAAGATGTAGCTTCGTTGGTAAGTAGGGTGTCGATCACTAAGAGCAAGAGCGTTAATATCTAATTTATCAGTATTTTAGTTATCTAATTTATGCAAGACCTAAGCTAATGATAAGGGGGTTCAGCCTGAGAGACTGGCATGATTTTGGTGTCTAATCTAAGGTTTTGATGACAATTAACACACACAAGTTGATAGACAAAAGATAAAGAAGAGGTCAAGCCTTATGTAAGGAAAACAATATTAGCCATCATGTTTAATTATAATAAAAATTGGTTTGATTATTTAGTGCAATGAATGACTTATCTTAATGGTGGAATTGGTTAAATAGTAAAGCACGGGAGATAACCCATGTCACGATTCCCATGTTCGCCAACTGTATTCCGTTGAGGCGGCATATCATTCTTAAGACTTAGGCGGTTCTTCATCCTAAGACCTAGATACGAACAATCCTGTCACGATTAACGCATCCGCATAAAGCATCTAATATTCTAATTATAATCTATCATAAGGAATTAAAGCAGTGGTGATCCTGTTAATGCCCTAGCCCATCGGGACTTTACCCACTTATTGCTTGATGTTGTTTTATACACCGGTAGTCCACCACCAAAATCAATACCAATTAATTAAGAACAATACTGGTTGAACACTTATCGGGTCACCTGCCAATCCAACTTAGCTAATAATCAAAGGGTAAGGACAAGGTGTCATTTATGATCCTATTGGTCTGGGCTTACAAAACACAACATGGAGAGCTATCCCGAAATCTAGATTGCTGGTTAAGTCTCACTAGACCCAGTTGAATGATAGATCGCATGTACAGAAACATATACAAGTATAAGACGATAAACATAATTAAACAACAACGATAAATTAAGCAAGCCAGATTAAAACAAACCAAACATTATAATCTTTATTAACATGGCTAATACCCGAGGGTATTAGCCCATAATCATTGTTATTTTACAAACGTGATCAAACAATTAGAAATCAAATTATTAAGAAAGTAAGAATTACACGATGTCTTTTATGGAATTATGGTTGGTGCTTGACCTTGGCTGCTTCTAATATCTTGGAAAATTCGACTTCAGAGTGTATGGTATTGAGAATGTAATTTTTGCACACTGAAACTCGTTTTTGAGTCTCGTATTTATAGTGTCTGAAAACAGCATGGATACGTCGTATAGAGAGAGGTGAATACGGCATATAGGGTTAATTTCCTTGGAGTTGACGATAAGATCAAATCAATCAAGATTAATTGCCATCAATCACATTAACTTCGTATCTTTGACTCATGACCAGCTGTGTATACGGCGTATAGGTGAAGAGTGATACGCTGGATTGGGAATTGATTATTACGCATATTCTTGTGATGAGTTGGCGCTGATACGCCATATCTTCTTTGCTGGATACGGCGTATAGTAGCAGATAACAGTTTTCTTCAAATTTCTTTGTTTTAGTTCCAGAATGGCGCCTTTTAGCTTTGTCTTCACAAGTTACTCCATAATTATTGCAATTATAAACTTTAAGCAATTAAGTACCAACATCTTGCAATAATTATATAAAAGTGGGTAAAATGTATGGGATAAATGATGGTAAAATGTGACGTTATTTGATGATATCAAATATCCCCCCACTTGAATCCTACTTGTCCTCAAGTAGACTTTAGAAAGGTTTTTAAAAATGTATCCCAACCGAGGTTAAGGATTTTTATGTTAAGCACTTTTTCTATTCTAACCACCTGTACAAAACCAAGCTCCTCACAAAATATGGAATGAAAACACTCAGATCACTCAACTAATCTAGGGTGTAACATTTAAGTAGTACACTCATTTGCTCGGTCGTGATTAGCTTTGTATCATAGGCTTGGCAATGATACACATCTCCACCTCTAGAGCTAAGGAGTAACAAGTCCAAAGGTAAATTGGTTATTTATTAATAGGATTGGGTTTAATCATTCTTTTTTAGGATGAAGAATGATATAGGGCGTGGAGCTTCTGATTTTCACCGAAGGCCGTCGTCAAACAAGGCAGCTGAGACATGCATACATGTCCGTAACGACGGAATAGACATCCATGCTCGTACACATCCTCATTCGAGTAGATCCTAAGGTTAGTTATCAGGAAAAGGGAAGTAAAATGGTTGTTAAATAAAATAAACAAAACAAATAGATTAAAGCAAACAAATAAGGTGCGGTTGCTAGTAACTTTTCTCGACCATTCCATGACAAAGACTCAAACATATGAACAAATGCCTCGATCATAGAAATGAAAAAGACAACCTAAGTTGGCGTTCCCATAACAGTCAAATTCCCTTACATCCAGAACTTTACATACTTTTACAAAATAAGTGGTGATATCGGCCACTTTTTACAATACTTTACATCGTTGATTTTTGCACGTATCAATGAATAATCGATCCTTTCAAATAATATCTTCGATATAAGTTTAATGAACTGACTATCTTTCTTTTCAACAAATATTTTTGCCAATAATACATCATAAATCTCGGTGTAGTTCACCGTCTTCACTATCATCATTTGTCCGGCTCATTCTTCCTTTAACTTTTCTTCTTCGGACATAACATATAATCGCGAAAGTAGCAAAGTACACAAGCTACAAAATAATCCCATTGCATTGTTTAATTTTCCCGACCTTTACAGATACAGAGAAATTTCACTCTGACGCAGGAACTACAAGACTTTACACGAAAGCAACTAGCATCATTGATTAAAATAGGCTTTAATCTACCCGGTAGGCTTAAGGTTTAAAGGTGAAACGAAACAATTTTAATTAGTGTGGAAAAAAGGAAAGGAATGGCTCAGCAGGTTGTTCTAGGGGTATGTTTATTCTAAAAGTGAGAGTAAGCAAAAGGGTTACACGGGGGTTAACTAACCAGTGTAGTTGGTTAATTTTACAACATGTAGGCTTTTTGGTTTAATCCAAGAAATCTACCAGTCAAGCATGTTACTCCATTTAAATCCATAGTACTCATCACTGAGGTCTCGAGTGATATATCAGGCCAAGTTCTAAAGTCCAATACGTCACCAGCACACTCATATTTTTGTGGAATTTTAAGTAAGCAATTGGAAACGGATAGGCTTAATTCTCCTAAATTGGCATTAAGGGTTATAGTGCACTAGGTAATGTAATTAGTTATTTTTCACAAAAAGTATGCTAATTTTTTTTTAATTTGATCCATTTTTAAGCATATTTGTGAAAATAAAGACAAGTACATTCTAATTCTCCATCCCCCTACTTAAATTATACAATGTCCTTGTTGTATATATAAAATATTTAAATAATATGGGAAAAAGAATTAGAACGAGGAAACTCCCCTGATAGTTTGCTCCGGATGGTTCTCCAGCTTGAGTTTTTGAGCAAAAGGTGTGTTGAAGAAGGCTTCAGATTGCCCATGAGAGTTCAACATGTGGCTTTTTTCAGATTATACCATTAAGTCGATTTTGTTTTCAGCATGGTCCTGCATGAAAGTTTAGAAGACATTCGTGCAATTTGTACTTCCGCTATCCTACAATACAGGCAAACAATTAAACACACAACTGTACAGGTTACAATACACCGTATCCCAACCCCAAGGATACGCCATATGTAAACCTGTGAAAACAATTAAATGTTGGAAATTAAATACTGGAATTTAAAAATATTGATAACGTCCAGACATACATACGCCGTATCCTAAGGGGTTTGATAGGACGTATGTAATGTCTGGGAAGACAGACTCAACAATTAATTAAAATTTAAACAATTAAATGCGACAAACAATTTAAAAATGACTGGGTTGTCTCCCGGGAAGCACTTTTGTTTCAGCTGATCGTTAAGTTTGACCTTTTTCCAATTTAACCCCATCCTTATAAAATAACTTAAGGTTGAACGGGATGCCAAATGGCACATATAAAATTTTTATAAGATTTATTGGCGTCTCTTTGAACAAACTTATAATAAGTTAAGTGATCAAAGGAAAGGGTTTGAAAAGAGGTTTTTGATCAGAGAAAACTGTGTGCAAAGAGGTGAGAAAATATGTGGAAACAGTCCACTATTTATAGAAAAAAATATTAATTTTTTATTTGGGCGGTCCCCTTAATTATACAAGGGTGATCCCCTTAATTATGGCCGGTCCCTTAATTAATTAAGGAGGCCGCCTATTTTTCAGACGCTCTATTTTTTGTCCTTTTGTGGGGAAGGTTTTTCTGGAACTTTCTAGCCCTTTTTTGGGTTAGAAAATTTGAATTCAAATTTTTATTTTGAATAAAAAATTTATATATTATACATAAATATTTTTGTATATGTTTTTTAAATAAGTTTGTCCCATTTTTATTAAAAAAATGTAAGGTTTGAAAAATAAAAATTTCTTTGATCATTCTAAACAAATTAGAGTTTGTTGTTCATAACATTTATTGAAATACGTCGGGTGTGGAAAACTTATAATTTGTTGTTGAAGAAAACATTGAGGACGTGAAAGATGTGTTGTCGTCTGAATTGGAGTTTGGTGTTACGAGTAACTTAAGCACTTTCGTATGGGTTTATATGTTACATGTTTGTCATCCACCAAAACATGAAGAGAATGTTATAAGATTAATAATTATCGTAATGGTATATTCTTACCAACAATCTCCCCTTTTTGATGATGACAAAAATTATAAACTATAAACTCATTAGTAAAACTGTATAAGTTACTTGTTTACCACTTCTTCTTCCCCTTTTGTCGATCAACAAAGGTGGACTCCTAGTCGAGACTTTACTACACTTCAGCTCTTACAATCTAAGAGGCGAAGCTTGCTATCATCCTTAAGTGAAGTATTTTATTCTATTCAATCACTCGCCCACTTTTAAACAATGAATCACTTGACTTATAAGGTTCAAGCAGATCATGGATCAATTATTGCAAACTCTTAACCTACATCAATGGTTAATTTCGTGCAAATATATATATATATATATAGGGATGAAATACACATATCAAGAAATATGTAGATGTCTTAAATGGTTGCAAACGTAATGGCTTGGACATGTGCAAATGATCCCCCTTGGTGTATGCTCCCCCTTGATTGGGGCACCAAGAAATCGAGTAACGGAAAAGTGCTACAAAACAAGTTAGTAGAAAAATGCACAATATATATAGTGATGTGATAGATATATATTCAAGAGACATCTTAGTGGGAAACAAATCTGCTATATTTTAGGTATATGCACTCTATGAGTGGCACTAAAGACAAAACCTAAATAAGAAAAATGATTGAATGTTAAGACGTGAAAATGTTTAGAACCATGATTAGATTCGACTACACTTGGCTTCAGGACTACAGACTTGCCCAACAAGTCTTATTTTGAGAATGACTCCCTTCTAGTGTCTATGGTGAAGAAGTATTAACATATGATTGATTGGTGGTTTTGAATAGCTAAGTGTTGTATTGAGAGATTCCTAAATCTCAAAGGTTTCTTTGTTAATCATTGTATGCTTTTCATGTTTGGGTGGTTTAAGGATAAACATTATCGTAAGGGACTTTAGGTCGAACTAAATGTTGATGATAAGAATGATGATTGAGGAAACATAAACAAAGAAGGATGAGCGTGAATGGAAAGGGAAGGTGTTGACTATAGGTTTGTTGGGTGTTTTGTTGGTTGTTAATGTTGATGAACAAAGGTGAAAATGTGAAAATGGTGGAAGAAAGTTGAAAAGGACACGGACATGTGATAGATCATCAACAACACTTAAAGGTGGAATTCTTCTTTCGTGTTCTTCACTTGTCAAAGCGGGAAATGAACAAATGAAAGACACGACATAGTGTGATGACTCAACAACACTTAAAAGGTTGAATATCTTCTTTGTGTTCTTCACTTGCTCAAAAGCGGAAATGAACAAATGAAAGACACGACATTGTGATGACTCAACAACACTTGAAGGTTGAATATCTTCTTTGTGTTCTTCACTTGTTAAACAGTGGAAAAATGATTGGATGAGTCGCAATTTCATTACGAAAATTCACTTGACTTTTGACAACATAGGCTCACTATGCTTATGGTGTGTAGGTATATGAGGATGAGACGCATTTCCATTATGAAATTCACTTGAATTTTGACAAATAGGCACATATGCTTATGAGTGTTCATGATATGAAATGAGATACAATTTTCAATACGAAGATTCATTGTGGGATGGTTTACATGCTGATCTTCTTGTGAAGATGACTAGTGTGATGAATCAAGGTGTAGCAGTCGGATGACTCGGTTTTTCATTTCACTATGGTGATTTGGGATGCACTAGAAACTAGTGATCACTAAACAAGAGTGAATAATAGTTATGAGGTTTGAGTGTATGGTAGAAGTGTATCTTGTGGTTTCTAGTGAATAAGAATCACCTATGTGAGTTCTTGAGAGTGTTTGGTTAAAGGATATATGTGAAGATGTGTGTTTTCCCTTCCTTTCTAATTCGTGCTCATCCGGACATAAATTGTGGAATAAAAAGAATAGGTGAAGAGAAATAACGACGGAAGCGATGAGCTTGACAATGTCATGACGGATGAGGTTAGCCTACCAGGAACTTCATCGCGAAGTTATGTAGCTCTTCTCGTTGTATTGCACATGTTATTATGAAAAAACAATCAATCACACGAACGAGTACGAGGTTGTCTTAAAGGTGTTGCGGATATGTGGACGAAAAGATATTAAACCATCATATATACTAAATAGAGGCGTGACAAAGGTTTTTGTGAAACGACTTAGACATGAACAATGAGTGACATTTTAATTTGCATTTCGCGAATAAAAATGCTTAAACATTTCACATTAAATGATTAAGTTGTCGAGATTTATCGGAATGTATCTAATAATAACAATACTATTAAAATGATATGATTAAACTTTGATTTCAGGACTTCCCAAGTTAAAATTAAACCATCTGGTTCGTCCTGAGCCAACGCCTTGCGGCTCCAATTAGGGGTACAGGGAAAGCTCGAAGCATGATTTGATCTTGAGTTATATTTGGGATGTGGAAGAAGTCAATAATCTCCAGGATCTTTTAAATGTGTTCATTTGCATCTTCATGTTCTGATCCGCTGAAAGTATTGTCGCGGAGTTCTTTGAGAAACTGCCATTTCAATTCAAAGTGTGTATCACTATTTATTCTTGGGCTAGTAACGCCAGACCCATAATCCCCACGGGTCGTTGCTCATGTATTTTGTTCATTGTTTCCCGTAATTTCTTTTGTAGTTTCTTTTCTGACATTCTTCAACGTCATGATAAAACAAATCGAATTCGGGTGGAATTCGGTATGGATTCTAACAAGGACCATGTGTCTTTAAAAAGCCTTATTTTTAAGGCGGAAATACTCTTTATGGTTATCCCAAAGGTGTACTAGTTCCTTAAGTGGAACTCCTTGTCATTGCATCACCTGAAATACAGAGGACAATAAATACAGTAGGACAGGTCTTAAAAACACAGAAATCAACATAGTTATCTTATGTGAGGTGGATCGATACGCCGTATTCTATTGATTTGAAATACGTCGTATCAATCTGCAAAATGTCAATAAGTCTTATTGAGTTTGCCTGACATTCTACTATGTATTGTTTGGAAAATCAAGATACGTTTGTTTAGGGACTGCAGGAAATCAATACGTTGTATATGGGTCTAGAAGTTGATACTGTCGTATCGACTGGTGGATACGTCGTATGAGGTGTTCAACTCCGAACAAGTAGTAAGTACTTTGAAAAAAACAAATTTTAATATATGCTGAAAATTTAACACGCAAATAAACTCACAATTAATAAAACCACAAATCAGAATTAAATATGCAAAATTAAATTTTCTAAGTTATGCCTAAATAAAGGGTTAAAAATACTAACCAAAGAAAGATTAAACAATTTTCACTCCTTGGCAGCGGCTTCAAAAACTTGATGTGTCGTTGTGAGGTTGTAGATTATGAAAGTTCAAGTTTTAAATTTATATTTTGCCGACTTAACCTAAAACAACACTTTAACGGGCAGTGTTTGTCCGGTCAAGATGTAGCTTCGTCGGTAAGTAGGGTGTCGATCACTAAGAGTGAGAAGTTAACCTTTATATTCTATCAGTAAATTCTATTCTATTAAATAGTCTAGTTTATATTCTATATTATTTCTAATTGATGTTAAACCTATGTTAAACCTATTTCTAATGATAAAAGGGGGGGTTCATCCTAAGAGACTGGCACAGGTTTGGTGGCGACTTAAATCAATTCAATACACAATAATCACGCAGAGATAATCAAAAAGATAAAGAGAGATAAGCAAATGATTATGAGAAAACTGTATTAGCATATTAAATCCCGATTAAAACATTGGTTTGTTTGTTTAGTGTAGATGAGTGCTTATCTCGTTGGGGCATATCATTCTTAAGGCTAGGCCTAAGTGTACTTCTTCCTAAGACCTAGACACGTTGAATCCTGTCACAATTAACGCATCCGCATAAAGCATCCCTTTAGTTTAATTATAATCTATCTTAGGGATTAAAGTAATGATGATCTTGTTAAACCCTAGCCCATCAGGACTTTACCCACTTACTGCTTGACGGCATTTTATATACTGGTAGTTCACTGTCCAAGTCTTTACCAATTGATTAAGTAACGTACTGTTGATTCAAGGGTCACTGCCAGGCCATATACTAGCTCACTATCTAAAGTTTAAGATATGACATTACTTATGATCCTATTGGTCCAGATATATAAAACACGTTATGGAGAGCCATCCCAGTATCTAGACCACTTGGTTAGTCTCAATTAGTCCCAGTGACATGATGGTTGCAATATTCAAGCATCATAGACAAGTTATTGGTTGGAATGATAAACATAATTAAACAATCAACGATAACTTAAGCAATCGGCACAAACAAACCAAACATTGAATCTTCATTAAGATGGCTAATACCAGAGGGTATTAGCCCATAACCATTGTAATAATACAAGTATAATCAAACAACCAAGGTAAACTAACCAAGTTAACAAACGATACCAAAAATCGAATGATTACAAGAGTATAGGAATTACATTGTGTCTTCTGTGGAATTAGTGTCGATGCTTGACCTTGGCTACTCTTCGTTTCTTCAGAAAATCGAATTTTATGTTTATGGTATAGAGAATATGATTAATCACACCGAAAACTCGTTTTTGAGTGTTCTATTTACAGGCTCTGGAAATGAGCTGATACACCGTATTGATAGAGGTGAATATGGCTTATTGGGGTAAATTCCTTGGAGTGCGCGCTACGTTCACAATCAATCAGTAATAACTGTCTTCAATCACTTTTATTACGAGATCATTGATTGTTTGACCAGCTGGATACGGGGTATGTAATCAGCAGGATACGCCGTATTGGGTTTTGAATGTACGCGTTTTCTTGTGAAGTCTAGGCGTTGATACGCCGTATCTTTTTTTCTGGATACGGCGTATGTAGTCAGATTTAAGCAATCTTCAAATATCATTATTTAAGCTCAAAAATGTGCGCCTTTTAGCTTGTTTTCACAATGTATCCTAGAATTACTACAATTAACAACTTTAAGCAATTAAGTAACAATTATTACAATAATTATATAAAAGTGGGTAATTTACTTGGGATAAATGATGCTATAAAAGTAACGTTATTTGATGTCATCGGTTCTTCAATTTCTTTACTAATCTGTACGTACTATAACCATGCATCTCCTGTTTCCATACTTCTTCCACTGTCTTATGAAAATTACTTCTTTTTGAAACAAAATTAGAGAACCTAAAAGCTTTTTTCTTCTTTGTTACACCATTCTTCATTATCAAAATAGCGAGAGAGTGGTCAGAGATTAAAAAGGGTAGGAAACATCCATGAGTATCAGGATATTTGCTTATGAAATCTTCATTAACCATGATTCTATCTAACTTCTTAAGAGTTTTGTAATCAGGGTTCTTAAGATTTTTTGTCTAAGTGAAGAAAAACCCTGAGTTGTTCACATCTTTTAACTCTACATCATTGATGCATTCATGAAATTCCTTCATATCATTAGATGAAAATGAGCTTTCACTTGAATGTTCATTGACTGCTAAGGTTACATTGAAGTCATCACTCACTGCCCAAGGATTCCCATTTACAATATGTTTCTGATCTTATAAACTTTTCCATAGGTCTTTCCTTTCTCCTCCTGAGTTACTAGCATAAACCACAGTATAAAAGAATTTTGTTTTCCTATGTAGTGGATTCTACTAAAGGATACATGGTATGTTTAGATTGATCAATCACCCATACATTGACTGAATTGGTGTCCTAGCCTATCATTATTCTACAACCTTTATTATCATTTACACTGTTAGTACGATAATCCTAATAACCAAAGATCTTGTCACATACCTTCTTAACATTTTTATACTTGATATGTATTTCCAACGCTGCCATTAACTGACTCTTTTCTTCACTAATCAGTTTCTGAACCTCTTTTTTCTTTTCACTAGTGTTGAGACCTTTGATGTTCCATGAAGCAACCTTTAAATAATTTCAAATCTCCATTATATGACAATCACAATACTCTCTATTTGTTTTTGCTTTCTCTCAATTCTTTTATCTCGCAGTACTCTGTTTTTGTTTTTTTGCTTTCTCTCAATTCTTTTATCTCATAATATTCTCTTTTTTGTTTTTGCTTTCTCTCAATTCTTTTATCTCACAATACTCTCTTTTTTGTTTTTGCTTTCTCTCAATTCTTTTGTCTCATAATACTCTCTTTTCTATTTTTTTCTTTCTCTCATTTTTTTTGCTACATTACTCTCTTTCTGTTTTTGTTTTCTCTTAATTCTTTTTCTCACATTTCAAAAAACAAAAAAATCCTACACCTACTATTTACAATTTATACATTATGGGGGAATTATGCCAGAATATACCCCCTCCACCATCCACTACATTCCTTTAGACAGCTCTTTTTGCTCCATTTACTCTTTCATATAACATCTAGAGTCTATATCATCTTTTACTTCAATGATTACCTTTCTATCCTTGTATTATTCTAATCATAAATACTATTCCATTTTTCCATTCCTTTTCTGTTGGACTGGATTCTATTGTTAACAAAAGTTTGTACACAATCTCTCTTTCCATTCAAACTTGGAACTTACTCATCTTCATCCACCAGGTTCATTCAGTAAGGTAACCTATTAGGTTTGGCTTATTCCTTTCAACTCGCCTTCCTTAGGACCGTTCTTATAATTCTTTGATTCCTTTGTGTTGGTCTTATTTTGAACATCATTATTCTCCTTCTTTGTATTATTTCCAACATCCTTTTGTGATTCCTTGTTATTAATACCCATTGCTTTCACATTTGTTACCTCATCCATCCTTTTCCTATACTCATATTTCCCTGCATTAGGCCTCCTAGTGTTTCCATTGGATCCTTCCAATCATTTACTGTATCTACAGTATTCATTCTGACCCTTGATGATTCTAGTTTTGCTAAAATCCCACATTTCTTATTTTCATGTTCTGCTCTAATATCTCTATATTCATTCTCATTTGTATGCTCAACATTTGTACTATGTTCACTCTTGTTTTTGATCCTACACCTAGTCTCTTCATGCCTAAAAACTTTGCAATGTGCACATATACTAGGTTTCCAAGCATATTCAACATCCACAAACTTTTTAGTCCCCTCAGTCACATTTTTCCTTTTATAGATGATCTCAATTATGTCCTTTATTTCTTTTTTTGCATCAATTTCAATCAGAACTCTTGCAAACCTAATCCTTCCTACACCAGTTACACACATTCTAGTAGTGACCTCATCCATTATTATTGGCTTGCCAAAACTACTTGCTAATGCGCTGATTCCTTTCACACTCTAAGCTTCCATTGTTATTTTTAGCATCTTCACCCACACAGGTAACTTCTTTGGTTCAGCTTACACATATTCAATACACCTCTTTTATACAACACTAGGTTGTTGTTAACTATCCATGGCCCAGTATTGATACCTCTTAATTCTCATCCATCATCTTGAACTTGAAATAGAAATTAGCATTTCAACAATAATATTCCTTAATCCAATTCTATTCCTCATTCTTCTCTAATGGTACATAGCATCTTAAAACTCATGCTACATCCAACTGAATTGTCCAAACTGTGAGATTCCATTTCTCGCCTACCTAAATCAATATCTCATCATACAAAAATCACTCTTCACTTTATTTTCATTGACTTTTTAGGAATTTCAAGTAGCTTATTATATCTAGCTTGTAGTAGCATTAACAATTTTCAACCAAGTTCGTTCCTTTCCCCTGTTTTATACAAATTCCATGGATTCTCCTTACCACAACCAGAGGCACTGCTACAACCTTCCTTATTCTTCATAGTCTCAGCTACCTTAACTACACTGCCATCTTCATCTCTTGTAATCACACAATCATCAATCCCAACACTAGCAACATTCTTATCCAAACATGGACTATTGAGGTTACTTAATATTTTCCTTTCCTTGTGATGGTGCGGTCGTCGTAGGACTTCTACACAGAGATGTTTTACAACCTCACCTAGGCAGCTGCACCTAATCGTTTGTAGTGTTGTATGGGGCAAGACTCGGGGTTGTTTATCGTTCACTCGAGGAATAGGTTGGGAAGGCTTGATCACGGTCTAACAAAATTCTAAGGGTTGAGAGAAGATTATTTTTGTATTTTTGTACTTTATGGAAAGCAAGTAAATCATATAATTGGAGAGAGGTTTGGTTTTAGCTATTTAAACTAAATATTAACTACGCTACTGGTAATAACAATAAGATAAAAGACTGTGTTTATTTAATAATGTATTACTCCCTAGATTGTTTCTCCTAATGTTATTGCCTTGTCACACTTGTGATGATCTGTGTAACTATTTCCTAAAGCATGAACGAATTACATAAACCCGCCGTCTACTTAGTATGCCGCTAGAGGAACGCACATGCAAGGTAGTATGAAGACTATTACACGGCCCCTAGGAGTTTACTAAGTGCATGTGAAATATATTAAAAGTGGATCAACCATATTAGGAGGCAAGGTAGTATGAAGACTGTTACCCGATGGTATCCTTTCTACACAATCACGTTTCCCTAGACATATCAACAGCGATGCAGACAAAAGCTGGTTTTCTAAGACCTAACGTGCACATCCATCACAAAAAGCAACACGACTAAGATCTATATTCTAGGTTTCATACAATCATAAATAAACACAATAGGAGGTTTAGCCAAGCATGTTAAAGATAAAGCAAGAACAATAAATCAAACAACACATAGACATATTGAATGATTAAGTAAACCTTACTTGATTAAAACATCAATTGGAAGAAGTACAATAGGGTTTTTAGGCCCTAAAATCGTCTCCTACAGCTGCTAAACGAACTAGGGTTCGTACTCTCTTTTTATTCTAAAGTTACACACTTAAAACCTTAAATTCAGGTTTATATATATAGGAAAAACGACGCGAAGGCGTCGCGTTTTAGTCATGACGCCATCGTAAGATGAATCTTCAAGATCTGTGTTTAAGTCGGTGCGGGCTGACGCCGTCATGAAAATTGTGACGTCGTCACTTAATGAGTTGTGACGGCGTCGTGTATAGCTTGTGACGCCGTCTTCAGGCTTTGTGAGCACAAATATTCAAGAGTCTTGGTGTTGGTTTGTAATCTCGTCCCTTTCTTCTCCAAATGAGCCCAAGTCACGTGTAATTCATCCAAATGTCTTCCAAATGAGAAATACCTGAAAAGGAATGATTAAGTACCTATTTTGTGCATAAACACACGATTTTGGGGGTAAAACGACCCTGAAAAAGTGTATAAAATGACACCTCATCAGTGCAAGACTTGGAAATTAAATCAAATGGGAAGCACCCGCCTTTATGAGAAGGTCACTCTCATGCACAACTCACTAGCTTAACATTCTCATGTGATCTCTTACATTGTGTAAGAGGTTGACTTTATTTGACCAACCAAGGACCATTTCATACATCTATTGTAAGGCATGATGCAAAATTTGAACCCATTTGGGTCCCTTATGGCTAGTTTCGGCCGAACCCAAGACTACACACACTCTTGGTGTGTGTTGGTCACATGTGTGTATCTTTGAACCTTAAAACCCTAACCCATGTCCTATAAATACTATGTTATATCACACCTAGGGTTCACTTTCATTTCCAAGCCCCAAACAAAAACTCACACCTCCCTTTCTCTCTTTCTTTGCTCACGACAACAAGCACACACACAAACACATTCATAACTTTGATTTCTAGCAAGATCCAAACATTCTAAGTTCATTTCCAAGGGTTTCTAAGGTAGATCCAAGTATTGGTTGTTTGATTTTCAAGGTTTTCTCAAGATTATAAAATTAGGGTTTCTAATTTTATAAGTGGGTTTATAGATCTAGTCATCTTGGGTGTAGATCTTGTGACTTCTACTTGTTTCCTTCATTCTTGTAAGTATTTCTTGGTCATCTCTTGTTTCATTTCCTTTATTCTTTTGAATATTGTTCAAGTATAAGAATCCATGTGTTTGTGTTACTTTTAAAATAAAATGATAAAAGTAACTTGACAACTTTTATAAAAATGGAAGTATTATGTTTGTAGTTTTATAAGTTATGGTGAGATGAGTTGAAAAGTGTGTTGCAACAATAGATATGATGAGGTTAGGATAGATTAAGAGTGGTTTTGATGGTTAGTTTTGGCGAAAAAGAAGTTAGGTTGGACTAGACACTATGGCGGTCTTATGGTTGAGTCTATGGTTAAGTCTATGGTACATTTCCAAAAAGATAGGTTGCTGATTGAAATTATAAATGAGGTTGTAGGACACCTAAAAATGTTTTCATTAGGCGTAAAAGTAGTTTTTGAAGAGCTTATTTCGAATAGATAGTTTTTCACATATCGCACTTTAAAATCGGACTTAAAACGGCTAAGTTATAGCCAAATGAAACTTGAAACATTTTTCGGCAAAACCCAATGAATAGTGTGCTGATGTGAATAGTAAAAAGGGTATTCGGACACTTTCCCATTTTTGGTCTTCTATACTCTAGCGGATAACATATAGTAACAATTTTTTATAGTATTATTAGCAATACATTTAGAAGACGTTCAATTAACTTATTTTAGGAAAAAACGATAAAGGTATACTAAAAATATAAGTTTGGTTAAACTTAGCGTCGGACTGATAAACGTTAAGCGATTTGGTTAAGATTTAGCGCATTTTTTAAAATATGGGAACTTAACAATATTGGGACGACATTACGTCTGAAACTAAAAACTTCCCAAATAGAACTTTCTAAAAGTAGTAATTTTTAGATGAACGCCAAGACTTAACGAAAAACTTTGTAATATCATTTAGTCATACTTTATTAAACAAACTAAAGCACAAACACATATGGATGTCTTTTCTCTTGAAAGCGTGTCGTACAAGTTTCAGTTATCTTTCGTTTACCTAAGATGCGTCATTTATTTAGGTCGCGTATAGGACCTTTCGGCTTTATTTCTTCCACGTTGATTATCGATTCACCACTTGCTTAAGGTGAGTTCATAGCCCTACGTGTTTTACCGATTTATAAATGATTTATACCTTGGGGTGAGAAACATTGTTTGCTTTTAAAATTAGACACAAGTTCTTAACGTGAGTTTTACATGTTTATGTGTTGCCTAAGTTGCTTACAAACTACTATTGCCCGAACTATCATGAACCGTTAGTCACCTATGGCCAATTGGATTGGTTAAGTGAGCGCGAATACGTAAATAGATCTACTGGGACTAATTACCCCTATCTGGTTTGGTTCTAAATTAGCTGCGAACAAACCGATATATGTCATGTTGATTGTGCGTTGTGGTGGTCTTTGGTTTGGGACACCAATTAAGGGCAGGAATACTATGTGGCATGATATGATATGCCCTGTTTTATTAGCATCGGTGTCATGAGCTTAGCGTAACAGTAAGTACTTTTTATGTGATGATGTATCTGTTATAGTAGTCGCATGCATTTTGAAATCTTGTGGTCCACTCTTGTACTAACTTAAACCTATGAATTCACTAACATTATGTTGACGTTTTAAACATGTTTTCTCAGGTGCTTAGCTTGGCTTGATTCTTGATGCTAAATGGAGTCTATGTGCTATGTGACTTCGCCAATTTCAAGATTTATCTATTTATATACTCGTTGTCATTGTCAAACTTTATTATGCTTCTGCTACATTTAACTCTCATACAATCGGTTGTAAAACTTAATTAAATTTTCTTTTATGCAACGAGTAAACTTTTTCAAACGTCCATGATTAGTGGGCGTTCTTTATTGCTTTGTGTTCGGATTGTTATGACGTCACGCCCTCGAACACGTATTCCGTCCAGGCCCCGTCTGGGGGTGTGACAGATTGGTATCAGAGCCAAGGTTATAGGGAACCAGGTAGTTGTACTAGGTCTGGTCTATAACCAGTATGTGATCCTATGTGCCTCTATCTGTGCTTACGTGTTGTCTATCCTTGCTATATATATATATATATATATATATATATATATATATATATATATAATATATATATATACATAATATATATATTACATATAGATATATATAACATATAAATATATATATTACATATAGAAATATATACATATATAACTAATATAATATATAAGACATCTATATATTACATGAGTACTATTACATATTTTCCATATTAACCTTGTTATTCATTTCATCATTTCTTTAATGCCTTGCAATGGTTTCCATATAAATGTAGATTTATATAAAAACTTTTGCTTGTGCATATCATGGCAGCTTCATCTACTTGCAATTCTCTGATTCTTCGAATGCCAATGTGGGACAACCGCCCCTCATTAGGTTATTCTTTTTGGTGATATTCCTACTGTTATTCCTTCTACTTTTGTGGTTGCTCCAGAGACTTCTACTATTGCTCCTGTTATTTCATCTGCCGCTCATGTGGTTTAGACGACTCTCGTCGATTCACCCACTGGATTGTGTGGCTTGGTTCCCTATTTGGGTTCTAATTCTGATTCACAAGATGAGATTCACTTCAACCAGAACAAAACACATTCCACCTCTACAGCTATTTCACTATTCTTATGCACCGATTCTTCTGATGCTCCTGATTCTTCTGATGGACCACCATCGCAGGACCCTTATGTTGCTACCATTGCTCGTTGGAGTGTTATTCCTTCTACTGCTGTGGTTGCTCTAGAGACTTCTACTATTGCTCCTGTTACTGCCCCACCCAGGATTCGTCGACGGCCAACGATTCTTATCCGACCCAGGGAGGCTATTCCTTTTGGTCGACCTTATCGCACCCATCTTAACGGGCTACGTAAGTTGTTGACTGTGAGGAAGAGAGTTGGACCTTTACTAGCTCGCATATTAACATATAGGCATGCATCACCTCGTTCTTCAGACCACCACTCATCTTCTTCTAGTTCATCTTCGGATTCTTCGCCAGTTCATTCTTCGGGTTTGGATGCATCAGATCATGCTCATTCTGGATCTTCAACTAGAGATGTACCACCTAGATTGTGTTATCCTCCGAGGAGAGCACCACGGCGTAGTGAGGCATTTCTTCGTTGGTGTGCTGCTCCATTATCTACTTTGTATCCACTGACTACATTAGAGTCATCTTTAGGAGATTCATCAGAGAGACCCCTGCATTCATCTTCACAATCTGCTGGACCATCTCGCAAGAGATGTAGATCCTCGGTTGATTCTGTACCATTATCTACACCAGTTATGAGATCTTTAGCTCCTACCCGTGCTGATCTCTTACCACCTCGTAAAAGGTTCAAAGATTCATATTCGTCTAAGGCTAGCATTGAGGAGAATACCGATATTGATCCTATAGAGACTGAGGTTGATATGGAGTTGGGTATTGGTGATGGGGATTATGTTAGAGATCATGTTAAGATTGACCCTAGGGATGTCAGGGATAACACGGAGGAGTATGAGACTGAAACCAGTACTGGAGACACGGTTGAGGTAGGTGTAGACCTGATGTCCGCACCGATAGTTAAGGAGAAGGTTTTTGAGCCAGCTGGAGAGGATTCTTCTTATTCGTCTGGCACTAGAGATGGTATTGTTAGGTCATTCGAGGATATGCCGATTAACTTGAATGATGTTGTGCGTGACTTTTACCATCACATGTCTAAGGTTCGTATTGATAGGATTGTCGGGATTAAGACTGCTCAAAGACGGTTGAAGGCTGATCAGTCGATAGCTAGGGGACATAGAGTTAGTATGATCGAGAGGATTGACAGCTTGAGGTTGGAGAACCTCAAGGTTCGTGCTATGTTGGATATCGAGAGGGATCGTGTGAACAGTCTTCGACTTTATATGTCTCTTTCACAAGAGGAGTTTCGTCAGGTTCGTAGGGATCGCAATGATACTCGAGGGAGACTTAAGAGGTTGGAGTCATATGTTGAGAGACGTTTGGGTTTTCGCCCTTAGACTAGTTGTACCATGATCATGTAGGACACTAGAATGATGGTTAGGTCTAGATGTTAGCAGTAGAAATAATTATGGATCATGTACCTATTTTGGATTTTGGTTGTAACCGAATTATGCTTTTATTCATGAAATGAAAAGCTCGTTTTGATTCTCTCACTTATTTATCTATATTGCTATTTATTCGTTCTGGCAATCGTGTTGTAATTATATTTTATTTCATAGCATATATTAAGTTATTGTTATCTAATAATCGTGTATTCATTTCAAAATCTCACCATGGGTTGTATCTTGTGATGTAGAACAATGACTAACACTCGTTTCGGTATGACCCCTGCCACAATTGAAGAAATGATCAAACAACGTGTGGACGTAGCTCTAGAGGCTCGTCGAGTTAACCGAGATCTTGAACTCGGGAATGGGAATGACAATAGAGGAGATGGTAATGGAGATGGTAATGGAAATGGTAATGGAAATGGTAATGGAAATGGTAATGGAAACGGTAATGGAAATGGTATTGGAAATGGAAACAATAGAGGCGATAACGGTAACGGTAATGAGAACCATAATGTGAATGGAAGAGACAATAGGCCTGTTGCTCGTGAATGTACTTACTAAGATTTCATGAAGTGTCAACCACTGGGTTTTAAAGGAACAGAAGGTG
>BQNB010085351.1:0-28499 GCA_026074375.1 Tanacetum coccineum | reverse complement strand
CCTTTACCTCCTTCTCCTAAATCATCTAATCCTACATCCTCTTTCTTACCTCCACGAATCTCTACTAAAAAACATAGTGAAAACCATTTGCATGAAATCCTACACCTTTCAAATCTTCTTTATATCAACATTCAACATGCAATTGAGTTACCTAATATTTCACCTCCCTTCTCACTATTCACTCATCCTCCTTGTCTAGACCAAGTCAATTTTCATTCGGAATTTTGTCACTGTTGCTTGGGAACTCGTAAAATCTTCAATATCTTAAAAGATGACCTTAACCGAATCAAATATCTCATCATTGGGCCCTCAACCCTTTTCACATCATCCATTACTACCAATTATCCTTAAAATCTCTCCTAAACTTCAAGAATAATCTACTAGTTTCCTTCTATTAAATGCTTTAATATGTTGTGTTTTGTTATGCTTATCTTATGTTGTATCTTTATATATTGTCCTATATGGCTATATATGTTCTTCTTAAAATTTGAATGAACTTTATTTATAAGTTTCCAAAAGTGTAGATTATAATGTTAAGATATTTGTCATGCTATGTTGGCTTGCACTTGTACTTCTAACCTTGTTTTGTAGCAAAAAAATTATCGTAAGATCGATCCCTTGGTGCCCCGAACGAGGGGGAGCATACATCAAGAGGGAGTCTTTAATCGTCGATGACGATCAACCTTTTTGGATTCAAAAAAAAAGGGGGAGAAATGGAATTAAACTCATTAGTAATTTATAAACCTCTAATTTTATACTAAATGAGTTTATATTTTGTCATCATTAAAAAGGGGGAGATTGTTAATACAAATAATGTCTAAAAACGTTATTTATATTTTTCGACCTCTCGATGTTTTGATAATAACAAAATGTAAAGAGGTTTACGATAAAATTAAACGTTTATAAATTACTAATCGTAAAATTCTATTTATAAGGTTAATCACTTAAGGTATGGATAAACAAATCATTAAACATGATTAGTGATCAAGAAAATATTTTTCTTAAACCTTACATTTCTACAAAAGTGTATTTACAAAAACATATATACAAAATATTTATTCATAAAAGAAATGTTTTATTAAAACAATAAATTTGAAATCAGATCTTTCCCCCCAAAATGGAAGGTTCGAAAACAGATAACACCTTCCCTACTAAAAGACAAAAAGAGGAGCATACTCTACGGGCGGCCCCCTTATAAGCCTGGCGGCCCTCTAACATATTAGGGACCGCTGGGACCGCCAGCAGAGTAACGGCTCTTTTTGTCTCCTATAAATACTGGGCCACCCCATCTGAAAAACATAACCTTTTGCTATGAATTTTCTCAGATCTACTTTTCTCTCTTGTTTTTTTCATTCTCAAACACATATCTTGATCACTAACATATCTTGATCTTGTTTCATGTGATTAATTCCCTCTTCCTCCCTTCTTCTAATTTCTTCCTCTAATCAAGTGCAAGAGAAGAACAATCGTATTCTTCTATATACGAATTGTTATCAAGTGATCTCTCTCTTCCTCCTCAAGATCACAAATCTTCATTACATATATTTAGTGTTGTTGTGTAAATTGGATTGTGTGTAGATCCAAGTGTGTAAATTTATGTATTGTATATTGATTTGTGTGTCATCCAAGGGTATATATATCATGTGAGTGTGTAAAGACTTAGTGAGTCCTTAGATGTTCTAGCTAAGATTAGGACTCGACATCTAGCTTAGTGTCGGAAAAGAAAGTAAGCGACGTGTAAACGGTTTTCTCCGCCTAAAGGGAGCTTGTTGACATAGTGAAATCTCGAGTGGAGTACTCGGGGAATGGAGTAGGAACGAAGAGGTGCTTCGTTGCTGAACCACTATAAATCTTGGTGTCTTGGTTTGATCGTTTCTTTCTCTACCTCTTTATTGTTATTGCTTACTTAGTTCATTATAATAGATATTTAGTTGTGATTCATATTGTTGATTGATTGACATATAACTCGAATCTAACAATTTTTAAGCAAAGTTTTTAAAACGATAAATTAACCAGTAAACTATTCAACCCCCCCTTCTAGTTTCCTACAAAGTGATTGAAAGAGGTGTTGATGATTGATTGTTTGAGTATTGTTGAGACTGATAAGGTAATCCGTGCTATGGAGACTGATATAGTGAAACTTATGGTTGAAATTGAGAGTTTTGGTATGAGTTCTGATGAGTTTGATAAGGAGACTGGGTCATCTGAGTTTTGCAACAAATCAAGCTGATCTAAGTTGCGTTCATGTATGGAATTCAGGTTGTCCCAAGTAAGCATGAAGCTGATCAATATTATTTGTGTGCAAGTCCTGAACCAGTTTGACATCTGTCATAAATTTTCTCCACTCAGGAGGAAGGGTGTTTAAAAACTTGATGTTTACTTGAAATTGTTCCAGTTTCACATTGTAGATGTTCATGTTATTGAGTAGCAGTGAAAATCTTAAATAGAAATCACGTAGTGTTTCCCCATTATTATAAGCAAACTTATCGAATTCATCATATAGTTTAGACTCTCTTTCTTGTTTCGTCAATAAAGTTCCTTGTATGAGAAGTTGAATTATTTTCCAAAGTTCCTTGGCGATTCGATGATTGCTAACAAGTGCATAGACCTCTGGTGGTAATCCTTGGAGAATGATATCTGTTGCTTTGACATCACAATCAGCTAGAATTGCATCTGCAGGAGTTAATTCAGAGTATTTTCTTGGCCTAGTCACACCATTTTCCTCAATTGTAGGCCAGATGAGTGGATCATTTTCAACGGATTCAAGGATCATTCGTCTATGGTGTCTATTCATCATGTATAGCTCCATTCTGCTTTTCCAAGAATCGTACATATCCTTTTCCAACATAAGTGGACGATTGTCAGCACCCGAAAGAATCGCTTTGTCAGCAAGAGTCGTCATTGAGAAATTTATATGTTAGAAGATTACTTGTTTGATCGAACAGTGGTAGAAAGAAATTGTGTTTAATTAAGTTGTCTTTTACATGTTTTATGTCTTGAACTACAGGATTTTTACAATTCCACAAAACCGGGAAAACAAGTTAATGTTTAACGGGATTTTACAAGTCAAAGAAATAAACCGTATAATTTTGAAAATTGAGTAGATCGGTTTCAGCCAAACTTAGGTAAATCGGTTCCAACTAGAATTAGTAGATCGGTTACAACTAAGAATTCAGTAGATCGGTTACCACTAAAAATAAGTAGATCGGTTGATACTAAAATTCAGTAGTTCGGTTGCCACTAAAAAGAAGTAGATCGGTTGATACTAAAATTCAGTAGTTCGGTTACCACTAAAAATACAGTAGTTCGGCTCCAACTAAACTTCAGTAGATCGGTTTACACTAGTTCGAAACCCAAAATTTTAAAGCACAAAAAGACACCTTTTTGATAGTTGTTTTGCAAAAATTCTTGTACAACTAGTGATACTAAACCTATAAGAACAAGAACAATGGAAACTTTAAGGTTTTTAAGCCAAAAATTTTAAAATCAAGATTTTGTTCTTTATAAGGTTTTCGAACATAATAATATGAACAAAAGTGATGTTTTTCTTGAATCTAAGCTTGTACACCTATATCCTAAAGATACTAGATCAAATTTACCAAGGTAAATAATCTTTTAGTGTACACAAAAGCTTCGAAAACAAAGAAAGAACAAGAAAAGCTACGTACGGTTTGCAAGAAAACAACACGACTCAAACTTAAAACACAAAAACTAAACACGCCACTCCATGGCTCTTGATACCAATTGAAGACAATCAAATAACATACATGAAGAGGGAAAGAGAGGTAGTTTTAGAGAGAGAGTGGTTGGATGAACATTTTAGAGAGAGAAAGTAAACATGAAATAGAAATGCATTAAGTGTGTGAAAATAATAAACAACCAACCCCTTTTCCATAGCATGGAAAGGGTTTGTATACGCAAAGTAATGGCGTATGGGCTTAGGGCTCATGGGATTTCCATGGGCCTTGGGCTAACTAGCCTACTTAAGTTCCAAAAATAACTAAACAGCTATCTAATGATATCTATGGAAGTGACCGACACTTTCGTGTTCCTAACAAACTCGTTTACAAATATAAAACTATATAACCCTTTATTATTCTAAGTAATTATAACCCGTTCTTCTTTGGTGATTCTTCTTCTTGGATTTCATGGCTTTAGAGAGTAGAGAGTATGTAGATGATTGTTGTAGTGTGTTATGAAATGGCTGAAAATCCTTCGCTATTTATAGGTTGTTCGAGACCAGAAGTGCGGCGCACAAATATTATTGTGCGGCGTACATCTGTCTTTGTCAGCTAGGGAATATCAATGCTGAAGATAAATGTGGCGCACAAATTGTTACACCCCGTCATAGGTGGAAACACGGGAATGCAACATAATGATCAATCATAACACAAGATACAAAATAGAGAAATCTAAAATGCATAAATGAAAGTGTCATGATGACCATCAACCTCAATAACTTTGAGTGATGACCCATCGAAGAACACAACAAATAGTCGCTTACAAATCCACTTGCCCGCGTATGGGTCCATACAAGTCTTAAACATTAATCCTTAAAAAATCCATAACATACTTCAAAAGCAAGACTTCTCAAACATGATCCATACAGGATATACTTAAAGTCCGCTATCACACATCTCAATCTTAACGATCATTCTCTTCACCTGAAAATGATACTCGAAAATGTCAACAATAATGTTGGTGAGCTCGTAGGTTTGAAGAAAACCAAGTCGATGTGCCAATATCTCAAACAGTTAGACAGTTGTGCTATATGACACTGAATATATGCAAACAATTACAAACCCATGACGAGCGTGTACCACCGCTCTTAGGGTCGCAACCCTAAATGTCTTACCGCACCTAAAGCCTACCAGCTAGAGCTATATATAAGGCGAAGTTCACAAGTCCCACACAGAATGTTCCACACAGCATATCGTACCAACAAATATCATTCACATAGCAGTCATAAGCACATAAATTCTCCCAAAAACAAAACCACATTTCGCACAGTTCAAAACACTTTGAGTATCATTTTCCCCCAACGGAAAAGATTTAAAAAGTAGGGCTACGAGAACTCACCTCAAGCAAAGGTCTCAACCAGCCAACTCAATATCACACAAGCAAATGCAACGACGCATGGACACGACCTAGTCCAATTAATGTTCCACTTAGACACTTATTTCCAAAACAGTTTTCAGTTTTGATGCATAGCGGTCAGATGCGCGTTGTACGGTTATTCTTAACGTTTTCAGTGGTGTGATGGTTCACAACTATCTCAAAAATATCATACTTTCAACCCGTACTTTAGTATCATATATATACTTATACCTTACTAATATAACAGATAAGTAATAAATACTTATATATATATATATCGGTAAATCCATTCGGTACTCTTAGTTACCATTAATTCATTATTTAAGCTATAAGAAACGAAACGTTTAATTATACTAAACGATTTAGAAAAGTTTCGAAAAAAATACGTTTTTCGTCTTTTAGTCGACTTATTAAAATAATAATATTTTATTATTTTATTGAAAATCGCGTTTTGAGTAAAAATTCTACGTATAGACTTTTTACGAAATTTCGACATGACCCGTACGTTTATACAACGTTTTCCAAGGTTTTAAACCTTAATTTCAAACAATTTTCCACTAATTCACCATTTTCCAACAAAATGCCAAAAATTCATATTTCGCAATGTTCACCAAAACGTATTTCCCAAACGACTTCCAATATAAATTCATAAACATGTTTCGCTTTCCAAAAGTCCGTCAAATCTCTTAAAACGACTAGTTTATGCTTATTGGGCCTTAAGGCCCAATAAGGATCCATTAAGATATTCATACGTATAATATATACTTTAGGCCTAATACCAAAGCCCATTAGTAAATATAAGCCCAAAACAATAGCTAACAAAATAATCCGGGCCACAATAAGCACTCAATAAGCCACGGCTTATTGAGGCTTATTGGGCCGTCAGCCCAATAGCTCCAAAACTAATTTATTACGCTCTAAAAATAAGCTAGTAAGCTACGTATCGTATTTGGTTATCACCATAAGCTATAAAAATAGTCCACAAAATACGACATAAGAGGTAAATAGCCAAAAATACCCTTCTTGCATTTCTCCCTTTTGCCGTGAGCTTATAAGCTCGAAATAAGCTTAAAAATGCTTAAAAATAAGCCAAACAATCCAATATTCAAAATAAGCTACATAGCAAATAAATGTTTTTCAACCATCACGACCACAATATTAAAACTAACAAAACCCCTTTTTCCCTTCTTTCATTTTCGAACCCAAACCGAAAATAACCTTTATATTTTCTTTGTTTTTGATTTCTACGACGATCAACTTGTACAACTAACATCTATGCATCATAAGGTATTCAAAAGTACAAAAATATTCGAAATAAGATGACTTACAAAAATCGTCACTTTTGAACAAGATCGACACGAACCAAACAACCCAAACGTTGTTTAAATGTTAACCCGTGCACTAGAATCAACCCGGAAGTACCCAAACTCTCCTGTTTTTTATCAAGTTTCAAAAATTATAAGTGTGTGTGTGTGTGTGTGTGTGTGTTTTCGGACGCAACAAGAGAAAGAGAGGAGAGAACAAAAATGATTTTTTTGTGTTGTTATGAAGTGTGTGTATTTTAAATCATATAAGACAATCACTAGTACCTCCTAGGGACCAACTAGCTAAAAACATGCCTCCTTGTCCCCTTCCCTTGTCTCGAACCCGGATAGGATCCAAGGGGGTCTCGGGTGTCTTCGTTTCGTGTCGGGTTCACTTAAATCTCAAAAACCGTGATTGTAAAATATTTCCCGAAGTTACTTAGAATTTTTATTCATCTTAAAAATACTTTTCCAATAACCTAGAGTATTTACACGACATATTTCCATTTGAAATTCCCCAAAACTCATTTTGAACATTATCGGACGTGTCGGGACTCGTTTTTGGCATTTTACGCTGTTCATGGGTCAAACCACCCGGAACACAATCAACTTAATAATATCCTAGAAAAAGGATTATTATACACCATATAACTATAAATGACCTCAATCACATTATTTTACATAAATCCATCACCGTCAACACGATACAAGTTCAAATAAAACTGACAAACGTCAAATAGTCAAAGGACTAAATTAGAACATTCAAAACACAGAAATGGCAAGGGTTACATTCTACCCCCTCTTAAAAGAATTTTGACCCCGAAATTCAGCCACTGACATAACTAAACAGATGCGGATACTTAAGTCTCATGTGATCCTCACGTTCCCACGTGAATTCAGGTCCACATTTTGAATTCCACCGAACCTTGACGATGGCAATTCTACTCCGCTTAAGCTTCTTGAACTCGCGTTCCAAGATTTCCACAAGCTCCTCCACAAAATTCAACTTAACATCTACTTGGATCTCGTCCAAGGGCACTTGCAGTGTTGGATCAGCCAAACACTTCTTAAGGTTCGACACGTGGAACGTGTCATGAACACCATTCAACTCCTCAGGTAGTCTAAGTCTATAGGCTACAAGACCTACCTTCTCAATGATCTCAAAAGGTCCAACAAATCTAGGTGCTAATTTCCCCTTCTTCCCAAAGCGTACCACACCTTTCCAAGGCGATACTTTGAGCAAGACATAGTCACCTACACTGAACTCTAGAGGCTTCCTCCTCTTATCGGTATAACTTTTTTGGCGATCACGCGCAGCCTTAAGTGTATCCTTAATCTGCGAGATCTTCTCAGTGGTCTCTTGCACTAACTCGGGCCCTATCAACTGACCCTCTCCAATCTCTGCCCACATAATCGGGGAACGACACTTTCTACCATACAAAGCCTCAAACGACGCACATCTCACACTAGAGTGATAACTATTGTTATACGAAAACTCAACTAATGGAAGATGAACATCCCAACTTCCCCCAAAGTCTAGGACGCGCGCTCTAAGCATGTCTTCCAAAGTCTGGATTGTACGCTCACCCTGTCTGTCGGTCTGAGGGTGATAAGCCGTACTCATGTCTAAACGGGTTCTTAATGCCTCTTGCATTGACTGCCAAAACCTTGACGTAAATCGACTATCACGATCAGATATGATCGAGATTGGCACACCGTGCCTAGTAACAATCTCATTCAGATATAGCCTAGCTAACATATCCATCTTATAATCCTCACGCATAGGTAGAAAATGAACAGACTTAGTCAACCGGTCCACAATGACCCAGATTTTGTCATGCCCACTACTAGTCCTCGGTAACTTCGTAACAAAATCCATTGTTATCCCTTCCCATTTTTATTCGGGAATCTCAGGTTGCTGCAGTAGACCAGACGGCCTCTGATGTTCAGCCTTAACCTTCAAACAAGTCAAACACCTACTAACATATACCGTTATATCTTTCTTCATTCCCGGCCACCGATACCTATCTCTAAGGTCATAATACATCTTATCAGCTCTTGGGTGTACAGAGTACTTCTAATTATGGGCTTCATCCATTATCAGAGTTCTCACATCACCCTTCAAAGGAACCCATATTCGATCCAGGTAGTACAAAGCTCCATCACTCTTATGTTCCATCATCTCATCTAAACCTTTCTGCAATCTCGCAGACTCATCACATGCCTCCTTCTGAGCCACCAGTATCCTATCCTTGATACTTGACTGAAGGGTCATATTCATAGCTCGAACTCTCTTAGGTTTCACTATCTCTTTCCTACTCAGTGCATCTGCTACTACATTCGCCTTACCAGGATGGTAGCGAATTTCACAATCATAATCACTAAAAAGCTCTATCCAGCGACGCTGTTGCATGTTCAGTTCCTTCTGACTAAAGATGTGTTAGAGACTCTTATGATCGGTATATATGATACTCTTTTTCCCATACAGATAATGTCTCCAGATCTTAAGGGCAAACACAATCGCACCCAGTTCTAATCATGGGTGGTGTAATTCTTCTCATGAATTTTCAACTGCCTAGACGCATATGCTATAACCTTACCTCTTTGCATCAACACACAACCCAATCCTAAGCCAGACGCATCACAATATACCACAAAGTCTTCCGGTCCATCGGGGAGAGCTAGAACAGGTGCATTACACAACTTATCCTTCAAAGTTTGAGATGCATTCTCCTGTTCCTCATCCCAATCGTAGGTCTTACTTTTCTGAGTCAAGACAGTAAGTGGCTTAGCTATCTTAGAAAAGTTCTCAATGAATCTACGGTAATACCCTGCCAATCCTAAGAATGAACGAACTTCAGACGGAGTTCTATGGGCTTTCCAATTCTTAACAGCTTCCATCTTACTAGGGTCTACATGAATACCACTTCCATTAATCACATGTCTAAGAAATTGTACTTCTCGCAACCAGAATTCACACTTGGAAAACTTAGCATATAGTTTCTCTTTCTTGAGCAATTCTAAGACTAGCCCTAGGTGCACTTCATGCTCTTCCCGGGTCTTAGAATAAACCAAAATATCATCAATGAACACTATCCCAAACTTGTCTAGATACGGCCTACACACTCGGTTCATTAGATCTATAAATACCGTTGGTGCGTTAGTCAAACCAAAGGGCATTACAGTGAACTCAAAATGTCCATAACGAGTTCTAAATGCAGTCTTTGGGAAGTCATCCTTGTGCACTCTCAGCTGGTGGTATCCGGACCTAAGATCTATCTTAGAGAAGTATTGTGATCCTTAAAGTTGATCGAACAGATCGTCTATCCTAGGGAGTGGATAACGGTTCTTAATGGTCAACTTGTTCAGTTCTCTATAATCAATACACATCCTAAAGGAACCATCCTTTTTCTTCACAAACAATATCGGTGCTCCCCAAGGCGATGAGCTTGGTCGAATGAAACATTTGTCTTGGAGTTCTTTGAGTTGG
Source organism: Tanacetum coccineum (assembly GCA_026074375.1). Classification (NCBI taxonomy): domain Eukaryota; kingdom Viridiplantae; phylum Streptophyta; class Magnoliopsida; order Asterales; family Asteraceae; genus Tanacetum; species Tanacetum coccineum. The sequence continues at coordinate 18,608 of BQNB010085351.1, read as the reverse complement.
CCCGACAACTCCTCCATTTCAGAAGGTGCCAATCGATAGGGAGATTTCACGACCGGTATTACTCGAGGGACTAACTCAATCCGAAACTCAATTTCTCAAATAGGTGGTAATCCTGATAGGTCATTCGGAAATACCTTGGGAAAGTCTCTAACTACAACAATCTCCTCTTGTTTTTGTTCCTTGGCCTTAGCACTCATAACATGCCTCATTTTCTCCTCCGGTCTTTCTCCTATAACTCTAAGTACTTTGTCGTCCGGTAGTGGTATTATAACTACCTTCTCGTGACAGATTATCTCAGCCTTATGGTTAGCCAACCAATCCATGCCTATGATCACATCGAAACTCCCGCTTCTAAACGGTATCAAACTAATATCAAACTCGTGACCTTCTATTTCTAGTTTGCAACCTTTAATGACCTTATCGATTTCTACTAGCTGTCCACTAGCTATCTCAATCTTATAACTAAATCCTAAGTCACTAGGTTCTATGCCTAACAGAGGTGTGATAGTAGTGGATACAAAACTATAATCGGCACCAGAGTCAAATAAGGTTGTGGCATAATGATTGTTCAAAGTGAACGTACCCGTCACGATGTTCGGGTCTTGGCGAGCCTCCTCTGCTCCTAACATAAATGCCCTTCCATGTGCCTGGTTACCGTTGTTCCCATGACCCTGACCCCCGTTAACAGCCACGACTTGGTTTTGATGGTTTCCCCCTAGCCTCTGAGCCTGATTCAACCTAGGACATGCTGCCTTGATATGATCGGTACTACCACACTCGTAACAGGCCCTAGCAATTGGGTTTCTAGCATTGATGGGGTTCACATTCCTAGGCACCACTCTACAATCCTTAGCAAAATGTCTTGGGCGGTTACAGTTGAAACAAGTGCGACAGGGTATCTCAGGTGGATGGTGAAAATTACAAGCGGTACACTTGGGTGCCGCACCCGTGTATTCTCTCCTAACAGGGTTTGCAGTTGTAGCAAAAGCATTTCCAGTCCTAGTCCTCTTATTATCGTCCCTTCCATTCCTATCCTTGCTAGGTTCTCCCCCATTTCCTCTCTTCTCATGGTTCTTTTTTATTGGCCCATTACTAAGGGTTTCATCAGTCAGTGTGCCAGCAATCTGCACAACCTTTTGAATGGTTGATGGCTCCGTTGCCGCCACCATCCCTCAGATCTGTGGAGCAAGGCCATACACGTACCTCTTAATCATTTTGTTTTCGGGGGTTATTGGGGCAAATTAGTAGAAATTATGCTTTGTGATAAAAGTGTCTTTTGAAATGAATGTGAACACAAGACTTAACAAATTGTAACCTTTTCCCTTTTAGTGTTCTGAATATTTCATTTATAGTCCTTTGACTATTTGACTGTTGTTAATTTATTCAGATTATGTACCGTGTTGACGGTGGTGATTTTATGAGATATGTGATGATTTGTGGTTTATTGTGATTAATAATCCCTTTTGGAAGGTATTATTGTGTTATGTGTATTCCGGGTGGTTTGACCAGTGAATTTTGAGAAATGCCAAAAAACCAAATATGAGATCGGGACACGTTCCGTTAATGTCCAAATTGAGTTTTGAAGGGTTTAAAGGAAAATATGTCATGTGAATACTCTAGGTTAATGGAAAAGTATTTTTAAAGTGAATAAAAATGCTAATTAACTTTGGGGTAAATTTTACGGTTGAGTTTTATGAGTATTTAAGTGATCCCGACACGAAAAGAAAGGCCCGAGACCCCATGGGATACCATGGCCGGTCAAAAGAAGACTAGGGAGACAAGGTGGTTTATTTTAAGCTACCTTGTCAAATATGTACATAGATGCTTTCCTTATCCTTATTTTTACACATAGTTCATTTTCAAAATCAAAAAAATATCCTCTCCCTTCTCTTTTGTGTTCGTCCGCACCTACAACACACACACTCTTATAATTTTTGAAGTTTGATCAAGAAAACATGAAGACATAAATATTTGGGGTTGATTCTAGTGTTTGGTTATTCATTTAAACAACGTTTGGGTTGTCCGGTTCGTGTTCTGAAATCTTACAATTTGGAAGTTTTCTTGTAACTTTCAAATTTAAGAATTTCGTTTGTCCTTTTGGATTTATTTTCTTGGAGTATAGAACACGTTTGATATCTTCTAGAATATTCACATACTATATTTCTAATACAACGTATTGGTCTTCTGAATATGGCGTATTGATCTTCTTTCCTTGATTTAATCTTTAAAAGTCTATAAAAATGTATACGGCGTATTGGTTGTAAGAATCATTAATCTTTAAAATATCTTGATTTAAGCTCCAGAATGCGTGCCTTTTGCTAATATTCACCAAGTACTCTGTAATTACTGCAATTCTCAAATATAAACGATTTAGTAATAATTCTTTGCAATAATTATACAAAATGGGTTAATTACATGGGATAAATGATGCTATAAAAGTGACGTTATTTGATGTCATCAGTATTCATTATCAATAACATTTATATCCTCTTTTATTTCTTTCTCATCACATGTTTCATTTATATTCTTACAACACATGAACTCAACACTCATGTATTGTAAAAGCTTTAAATTTATAATACTAATTTACCAATTTTTTAAACCAACATACGGGTAAAGTATAACCCACATATGTAGTATAATATTTCAAATAAGACCAGGTCGATCCACAGGGATTTGTTTATGTTCGTTTAATCACAAGAATCTAAGACAAATTATAATAACTTTTGCAAGAAAAACAAGTAAATAACAAGGACTAAATTCAATGATAAGGGAATATGACTACTCGGATAGCTCGATACAATTCAGTAGCGATGGCGATGATTATGATCTTCAATTCTATTCTTAATTCACGAAAAATCTTTTCTTGTCAAAAGAGCGTCAAAAGGTTTGCATAAATTTTGATTCTTCTTCGCGAGACATGGGTGTGTCATCATCTTTACAATCTGCGATTGAGTGATTTCCTCCGTAGTGATTGCATTCGGTACGAGATTTCATTTCTTTGTACCGAGCATCCATTTTCATGGTCATGGAATCCATTCTTACCATAATTTTATCATTATCAGAATTACTACTGCCTTCATTGACGAAAGCTGCAGCTTTGCGAACAAGAGCTTTGGGTTTTTGGTTTTTAGCCCAATCGAGTTTGAGTAAGACTTTATCTTCGAGAAGTTGGTAGGCTTGATTTGGAGTTTTATAGAGAAAGATGCCTCCAGCTGCGGTATTTAGAGCTTCTTGGGTTGTTTTATTAAGACCGTGATAAAATATTTATATGATATTGCATTTGGTTAAACTGTGTCCAAGGCAATTTTTGATTAATTCATTCATGCGAAGCCATGCATCGGTTAGAGTTTCGTGTTCGTGTTGGGAAAATCCTCTGATTTATTCGAGAACTAGATCGAATAGAGATGGGAGAAAGAATCGGCTTATAGAGGCGGTCTGTAGTCTGTCCCATGATTCAATGGTTCCTTCGTTAGGTTCATCTAACCACGTTTTTGCTTCACCCGTGAGTGATATGGGAAACATCGTAAGCCGGACAGCTTCGTTTTCGGTTGCTCCATATTTAAACATGTCACATACACTGAGAAATTCATGAATGTGTTTGTGAGGATCAGTTTTAATTCTACCATCAAATTGGTTCCCTTTGACAAGTGTCAAGTGATTACCTTTAATTGCGAATTCATTAGCTGTTGCGGGTATGGCGATTGTTGGACCAGGAGTCAAGGCGACAACACGGTCAGCTGACCACATGGGTTCATCATCGGGATTAGCCATAAGGTCGTGAATTTCAAGAAAGTTAAGAAAGTGTCAAAAATAGGTGATATCAAGGATAAGTGGATAGACCTCTTTTGGAGTTTCGGGTCGTTTGTCCCTTCGTTCGAATGGGACTCTCCTGTTTCGTCTACGAAGTCTTCGATTCAAGTGGTTCAACAAGTTCCGAATTAGAAGCACGTGTATGCATCCAAAGTTAACTGTTTGAGAAGGGGCATCGAAGGTAAGATAGCAAAATCAAAATTGGAAAAGATCGATTTTGTTTTCTGAGCAGAGAAGTGCGACGTACAAAGGAGATTGTGTGGCGTACTTTGATTTGATTTTTTGAGTTTTTGTGAAAACTGTTTGGTTTTGAAGATTCTGGGTAACCTTTTGAGTTTCTACGATGTTTATATTGCTATATAGGTGGTTTAATTGAGATTCTGGATAACATTTTAAGAAAACGTTTAATTTACAAAAAGTGCGGCGTACTTGTGAAAAAGTATGCTGGGTTCATGATTATGAGGCCAAGTGCGGCGCATTTGGTTGTGTGTGCGGTGCACTTTCTGTAACAGAAGTCACATAAAGTGTGCAGAACAAGGATTTTAAAAGGAGAAGTGATTATTACTTGTTTTAAATACTTAAAAATGATTGTAGAACAAATTTAAATCTTCGGCAGCGGCGCCAAAAACTTTGATGCGTTATAAAAGCTTTAAATTTATAATACCAGTTTACCGAATTTTTAAACCAACACACGGGTAAAGTATAACCCACGTATATAGTATAAAATTTCAAATAATACCAGGTCGATCCACATGGATTTGTTTATGTTCGTATAATCACAAGAATTTAAGACAAATTATAATAACTTTCGCAACTAAAACAAGTAAGTAACAAGGAGTAAATTCAATGATAAGGAAATATGACTACTCCGATAGCTTCATACAATTCATTAGCGATGGTGATGATTATGATCTTCAATTCTATTCCTAATTCACGAAAAAGCTTTTCACGTAAAAAGAGCGTTTTCACAAATTAACCGTTTTAACTCAAGACTTATATATGATTGACTTAATCAAATGTATCACTCAATTAACCAAGTCACTGTCATATCAAATCTATTTTGTTTATCAATTAACATGAGCTGATTCCTCCAACCAAATGATAAAGACCATAGACAAATCTTTAAAATCATATAGTACACAATGGGTCTTTTGACCTATACCATTATGCATATATAATCAAAAGTGATAAACAAAGTTTACAAGATCAAATACGATAGGATTTCAATATAAACATGAGATTGACAAGATCATAATAATACCAAACGCTTCTTTATTATATTAACACATCTGAGTAGTCATAAGAGGTTTAGCCTCTCATGGCTACTGAGTTCATAATAACAGGAATAAGTAGAGTAATAAGAGACATAGACTTCAAATAGATAATGGCTTACACGAGTGTCACAAGTAACTCGTTTATAAATATCGAACCATATAACCCTTTCTTATTCTAAGTAATTATAACTCGTTCTTATTAGTATTCTTTCTTTTGGAATTCATGGCTAAGAACATAAGGAAATTGATTGATGATTGATATTAGAGTGATATTGGAGAGTAGAGTGTGTGTGAAATGGCTGGAATTGCCTCGCTATTTATAGGCTGTTCGGGACCAGAAGTGCGGCTACTTCTGTGCTTGGCGACAAAGTTTCATTAATGTTGGAGACAAGTGCGGCGCACATATTGCGAAGTACGACGCACTTTAGCTCTGACTGGTTTCTTTGACTTCAGGGATAAGTACGGCGCACACAGAATATTGTGCGGCGTACTTCCTTGCTTCATTAACTTTATTTCTTTATTTTCTTCTAGCTTAACTTTCATAAGGTATAAACACGTGTATCTTGGACTCTTTATGCTTGGACTATCTTTAAGTGAACCTACACATATTTCATGCTATGAAGTATCGAAAGTTCATGAGAAATGATAATAATATATACAATAACGCCACCGAAAATATGTATAATTAAGGCGTTATCAAACACTCTCATCAAGATTGTAGTCAAAGTCTTACATGTCAACCTCTACCTCCTCAACATAATTTTCCTCATCCATAATGTAATCACTATCCTGGCTATCATTATCACTAAAATCGGTGTCCTCATTCCCTTCACCATGCTCACTATCATCCTCATTCCCTTCACTATGCTCATTATCATCCCCATTCCCTTCACTATGCCCACTATCATCCCCATTCCTGTCACTATGATGACTAACATGTTCACATTCGTTAACTAAGTCATCCTAATAACCCACAGTATTTTCTGCTTGTTGAGTGACATTTGTGGGTAATATGGAATCTAAATCAGCAAATGGATCAAAGTGTGGGTCTTTAGACTCTACAACACCACGTTCTCACCAAGGTCTGTCTAGCAAACTTGGCCAGGGGGCTCTTTTCCATGCGAGAGGTCTTAAGTTTGAGTCTCCCCATGTTGGTTTCCTCTTGTAGACGAATAAGAGTGGGCTCCCACTAACTACACTAACTATATTCGTATTAACCCAGCCGTTCTAAAAAAACAACACCACGTTCTCGTATTCTATACAATGGTACAACCATTTTATGCGTTTTAAGTGTATAATATTACCGGGTTTACGGTTTGACTATCAATTGAATTTGTGAAGGAAATGAAGAGTTTAGAGAGAAAAGTTTTAGTGTGAGGAAAAATGGGGGGGGGGGGGGGGCTATGAGTGAAATGACCGAGGTAGATGGGGATTTAAATGCTAGTGGGGTTAGGAAAAGACTGAAATACCCTTACTGGATGGGCGTATAACACCAGTTAGTGTGGCCCGTTAAAGTGAAGGACCAACACTACATAACGTTTTGCGCTTAAGGATAGACGGTGCTTTTTTTGGTCATAGGACAAAACTTGTCGGTCAACGTATACCACAAGGACGAACCATGTAATTTACTCTTTATATTATAAAAAGTTTTAATGTTTTTTTATATGCATAAATATATAAAAAATATATGTATATATTTATGTGAATTCGGTTTTCTGTTTGGTTTGATTTTTATTTTGTCAAAACCATATCCAACCGAGAACCGAATATTTAATTTGGTTCGGTTTTTCGTTTTTTCGGTTCGGTTTAGATTCGATTTTTGGTTTTCAGTTTTTTCAAGTGACACTCGGATTTCGTACACCCCTAGTGTGTTTGCTATATATATTTTGATGACTGTTGATGGGTTTCTTTTAGAGAGATAATTCCATATATACTAAACTTAAACATAATAATATGATATATATTTAAAATACAAGTTTTAAATGTATAATGTACAAATGTACAATGTAGTTAAAACATGTTTTGAATAAATATGTTATTATTATGTTTAAGTTAGGTAAATACGGAATTTACCCCTTTTCTAAAAGCATCCTTTACGGCTTTAATAACAACTAATTTTCACCAAAATCTCTTGAAAAATAAAGACAAGCAAACTTGTTTATCATTATCAAACCCCTTGTCCTTAGGTTGGAGTGTTGGACACTACGGTGATCAAAGCCATCGCCTCAACATCAATGCCACAAAACAATTCAGCACACCACCAAACTCACCACATTTTACTCACTATGGTCACCTTGGTTTTAAATTGTGTGTTACGATCCATTACGTCAAGATTCTGAAAGACCGACGAGCCATGCGTGATGCGATTGCAAGCATCATAGACGCGTGACGCTAGTTAATAAAAAAATTAAAAAATATTTTAAATCGATTTATTCTACGAAATGAGTCACTTACATACTCTAGCTAGTATCGACACTGTGAAAAGTAGACATTAATCAACAAAATTTCTTTTCATTTTTAAGAAAATTAGAGATGAAAAAAATATTAACAACTAAACCCGCCCATAAACCTTTTGCAAAAAGTAGAGATTAATCTACAATGTAACTATCTTCAAGTAAATCTACAATGTAACTTGCGTGTTTGCTAAGGATATATACCCTTTTCAAAATTTTCAATTCATAGACCATCGACTTATAATCCTCCATGTTTATTATTGCTTTGCTTGTCACTTCTCAGAAAGAATTATTGTCAATGCAATGCAACTAGGCATTCAATACCATTTCAAAAACATTACTTTAAATCTTTAATACGCTTTTCTAAAACAAGAATTTCATGTGTTTTTTTACACTAGACGAATACTCGCGTAAAATGACGATGTATAAAAGTAAATAATTATACTTACGAAATCGTGATTCTGGTTCGATCCTTGATCCAAAGCGTGTGTTTCTTAAAATTAATATAGTGTGTGTTTCTAAAAAATTGTCAAGTTTAGAATTGATTGAACTTAAAATGTATTAAGAATGATACGACTTGACTCGTATCAAGGTAGCACCACTATAGCGTGTGCGAGCTCCGTAAAAAAAAAGAGAAGCTTAGAGATTTATTTGACAAAACATAACTTTCATTGATAAATAATACGGTATAAATAGCCAAACCTAACTTGTAAGACAAGTTGAATGCAAAAACATTCCTAAACAAATAAGATAAATATGACAGACAAATCCTAGCTCATCACAAAGAATTCTTGCCACTTTAGTGCTTTCTTGGTCCGTTTGCCACGACCCAAACGGCCCACTAACGGCGTAACAAAGAACGTATTTAGATATAATTTAGACAAACTATATTATTTCAAGTTATAAAATTTAAGATTTAAAATTCAAAATTTTAAAAGTAGTAGAGATTATTATTTTAAGGGAGGTTATTTGCGCACTCTCTTTTGCACACTCAAAATTATGTGTCATGCTATTTATACAATTTGCATTTGTGTCTTGATTTTCATACTCCATTAAATAATTTAGAGGTATAATTGGCAACACACAATTTAAACGTGTCAATCAAGTGAAATGTGTAAATCAATTAAGACATGTGTGACTATTGTGACATTATGACCATCGTACCTCACCATTGGCGTTATGTCTTTGGTTTTTTGGTGAAGCGGCGATTCGGTTGATGTTGTATGTCTGCTTAATTTTTACTAGCTTATTATGATTAAAGATTTGTGATTTTGGGTTTTTTGTATGTGACTTTTTTTGTTTTGTTTTGAAACAGTTACGATACTTAAGGTGGTATCAATAAGGGGTTCAAGTACATGCTTAGAGCGTGCGTCCTGGACTTCGGAGGAAGTTGGGATGTTCATCTTCCGTTGGTTGAGTTTTCGTATAACAATAGTTATCATTCTAGTGTGAGATGTGCTCCGTTTGAGGCATTGTATGGTAGAAAGTGTCGTTCGCCAATTATGTGGGCTGAGGTTGGAGAAGGTCAGTTGATAGGACCTGAGTTAGTGCAAGAGACTACTGAGAAGATCTCGCAGATTAAGGATAGACTTAAGGCTGCGCGTGATCGTCAGAAAAGTTATGCTGATAAGAGGAGGAAGCCTCTAGAGTTTAGTGTAGGTGACTATGTCTTGCTCAAAGTGTCGCCTTGGAAAGGTGTGGTACGCTTTGGGAAGAAGGGAAAGTTAGCACCTAGGTTTGTTGGACCGTTTGAGATTATTGAGAAAGTAGGCCCTGTGGCCTATCGATTAGATTTGCCTGAGGAATTGAATGGTGTTCATGACACGTTTCACGTGTCGAACCTTAAGAAGTGTTTGGCTGATCCAACACTGCAAGTGCCTTTGGATGAGATTCGAGTTGATGCTAAGTTGAATTTTGTGGAAGAGCCTGTGGAAATTTTGGAAAGAGAGTTTAAGAAGTTGAAGCGTAGTAGGATTGCCATCGTCAAGGTTCGGTGGAATTCGAAACGTGGCCCTGAATTCACGTGGGAACGTGAAGATCAGATGAAGTTGAAGTACCCGCATTTGTTTAGTGATGTTAGTAGTTGAATTTCGGGGACGAAATTCTTTTAAGGGGGGTAGAATGTAACCTTTGCCCTTTTTGTGTTCTGAATATTTCATTTATAGTCCTTTGACTATTTGACTTTTGTCAGTTTATTCAGATTTTTGTACCGTGTTGACGGTGGTGATTTTATGAGATATGTGATGAATTATGGTTTATTGTGATTAATAATCCCTTTTGGAAGGTATTATTATGTTATGTGTATTCTGGGTGGTTTGACCCGTGAATTTTGAGAAATGCCAAAAAACGAGTCTGACACGTCCGTTAATGTCCAAATTGAGTTTTGAAGGGTTTAAAGTGAAAATATGTCATGTGAATACTCTAGGTTAATGGAAAAGTATTTTTAAAGTGAATAAAAATGCTAATTAATTTTTGGGGTAAATTTTATGGTTGAGTTTTACGAGTATTTAAGTGATACTGACACGAAAAGAAAGGCCCGAGACCCCATGGGATACCATGGCCGATGAAAAGAAAACTAGGGAGACAAGGTGGCTTAATTTTAGCTAACCTTGTCCAAATTGTACATAAGGTGCTTTCCTTATCCTCATTTTTACACATAGTTCATTTTCAAAATAAAAAAAAATATCCTTTCCCTTCTCTCTTGTGTTCATCCACACCTACAACACACACACTCTCATAATTTTTGAATTTTGATCAAGAAAACATGAAGACATAAATATTTGGGGTTGATTCTAGTGTTTGGTTATTCATTTAAACAACGTTTGGGATGTCCGGTTCGTGTCGAAATCTACAATTTTGAAGATTTTCTTGTAAGTTTTCAAATTTAAATTTCATTTGTCCTTTTGGGTTTATTTTGATGCATAGATGTTAGTTGTACAAGTTGATCGTTGTGAAAATCGATTTTTAAAAGCGAAATGAATAAAAAAGGTGGTGTTTGGTTCGTGAATAATAAAAAGGAAAAAGAGGGTTTTTGTAGTTTTGATGTTGTGGTCGTGATGGTTGAATAATATATGATGCTAGAATGCTTATTTTTTATAGTAGCTTGTATGGCTTATTCAGGCTTATTTTTAAGCTATTTCTTGGCTTATTTGGGCTTATAGGCCACAAATGGATTTCCAAAATCACTAGAAAAGTGATTTTGATTTTTTTTTTGTGTTATGGCGTATGTTGTGGACTATTTTTGAGGCTTATGGTAGTAACCAAATGCGATACGTAGCTTACTAGTTTATTTTAAGCTTAATATAAGTAATTTTAAGCATATGGGCTCACGGCCCAATAAGTCCATTTAAGCCGTGGCTTAATGGGAGGGCTTATTGTGGTTCAGATTATTTTCTACACATAAGTATATACTTATATATGTAAATGGACCTTGGTTTTGAACTTGAATCGTATTTTGGACTTATAAATGTCTTAATTAACCCTTGTTGGGCCTTAAAGCCCAATAAGCGATATGTAGTAGTTATGAGAATTTTGATGGACTTTTGAAAGTGGAAATGTATTTACGAAGTGATATTGAACGATATTTTGGGAAAAACGTGTTAGTAAACGTTAACGATTGAGATTTTAGAATTTTGTCGAAAAGTGTCGAATTTGTGAAAAATGTTGAAAATAAGGTTTGAAACCTTGAAAAACGTTGTATAAACGTACGAGTCATGTCGAAATTTCATAAAAAATTTATACTTAAAAAATTTCTTAATACATGATTTTTGACTTTAAATAATAAAATAATATTTAATTATTTTATTTTAATTATTTAATAAATTCACTAAAAGACAAAAAATATTTTTTTTTCTCGAAACTTCTCTAAAGTGTTTATTATGAGTAAACGTTTCATTTTCAACCGTATAATGATTATTTTGAAGTGACTAAGGTGTACCGAATGGACTTGTCGAGATATATTTATAATTAATAATTATAAATATTTATTATATTACTTATCTATTTACGCTAAATAGTATAAGTATGTATTATCGAGGAATGAGATTGATATGATTGTGGAGTTAAGTCGTCAACTATCACACCACTAAATTATTAATTGTACAACGCGTATAAACTCTATGCATCAAACGTGAAAGATTTTGTTTTGTAAATGGATGATAAAATTGGGACATTAACTAGTTTAGGTCGTGTGCGGGCGTTGTTGCATTTGCTTGTGTGATTGAGATTTGGTTGCTAAAGACTTGCTAAGGTGAGTTTTTTGTAGCACCCACTTTTACTGTTTATACCGTTGGGGGAAAGTGATACCAATGTGTATTGAAAAATTTAAATTGATCTGTACGAAATGTGGTTTTCTTTTTAGACAAGTTTTGTTCTTATGACAGCTAATTTAATATTATGTGTTTGTATGATGTATTAGGAGCGATGGGTACGCCTACCAGTATTTTGTGTGGTTATGGAGCGATGGTACGCCTGACACAGGTTTTGTGTGTGGTCTTGCCCTAATGTTATAGGCTCCAGTTAGTAGGCCCCTTTAGGTGCTAATGTGACATATGTTAACGCTTAACGGTGCTGCAATGTTGTTTGCATATATTCACTATCAAATAGCCTATTGTCCACTGTTGAAATATTGGCACAACTTTTGGGTTTAAGGTCAAACCTACGAGCTCACTAACATTATTGTTGACGTTTTCGAGTATCATTTTCAGGTGAAGTGAAAGAAGAATAGTTTGATGATTGTGATAGCAGACTTAGAGGTATCTCGAGGGAAATTTCATGTGAAGTCTTGCTTGCTTGTTATTTGATTCTAGTACTTGGATGTTTTGGATTAAGTTTGGATTATGGACCTCTGTAAGGGCATCTAAATAATTGTAAAAGATTGTGGATTTTAGTTGCGATTTGGGACATCACTCGAGGTTGATGGTCTTCATAGCATTGTAAGTTTATGCATTGTAGTTTTTCTCTATTTTGTATCTTGTGTTATGATTGATCATTATGTTGCATTCCGAGTTTCCGCCGATTTTTCTTGGTGTGACAGATTGGTATCAAGCAAGTTATATAGAACTAGGTGGATTGGCATAGACTATAACCTAAGATCTGTCGTTTAGTTGCTTATAAGATCTATGTGCGCGGTGTTTCGCTTTTGTTTGCTTTCATGTGTTCGCGGTTTGGTGCTTTAGTTATGTCAGTCATTGAAATGTGTGAGCTCAATATTGAATATGACTCGGAAAGGATGCGGATATAAGTACGGTGGCCAACGTAGTTATAAGCGTATCATAACTCAGTCATACTTAGTAGGTCGTTCACACAAATCGATGTTGACACCGTAAGGTGGTATTATGTAGTGGCGAAGCTAGAATTTTTAAGTCGGATGGGCCAAAACATATACAAACACGAATTCGAGAAATAGTAGTCTAATAATCTTTGTTAATACGGATGACAATCAAACTTTTGTCACTGCAAATTTCAAATTAACGTCATAAATATACTATTAACATCTTGGTTGGGCCAGTTTTTTTATTGCTGTTGGGCCATATATCTCATTTTGGACGAGTCTAAACAATTTTGTATAGTAATTACATTACAATATGTACATGTTACATGTAGCTGATAAAAAAAATTGGGTTGGCCATGGCCCATCCCACTACCAACGTGGCTCCGTCCCTGGTATTATGTGTATAGTTATATGTATATATAGTAAGATGTTCTATATATATATATATATACTATATATATACTAGTCTTCCACTTACTAACGTTGCCCAAGTACTCCTCGTATAGATAATTCCGCCAAGGATAAGGACCCGAAGTGCCGGTCGGCCTGCTGCCGAATCACTAGGAGGGGGAACGAGTGTACGGGTTGGTAGATGTCACACCCCACCACGGCGGAAACATGAGGCGTAACATCTCATCACAACACAATGGTGTCAACAATAGAGAATTACTACATGTATAACTAAAAATATAAAAGACATAATGTGTCATGACAATACCGAAAACAAAAGAACGGTGTCTTGTATTAATGAAAAAGTGGTCTCATCAATATAAAGACAATGTCTCACAAACCTAATAAAACTAATAACATTCAAGAATTCATACAAACAAATATGAAACAAAATCAAATGAGAACTTCCAATGCCAGCCTAATGGTCTCTCTAGCCACTTTTATTAACTTCAACACCTTCATAATGCTCACCTAAAAATGATGCTTAAAACGTTAACATAATGGTTGGTGAGAGTCATATGTTTACGACACCCAATTCAAGATTTAAATCAATTACTGTGATTAATAAAAACAAAACATGGCAGGACAATTAAGCTGACTATTATGCATGCTAACATGCATTCAACTAACAATCACCATTGGGACGAAACGTGTCCCCTAATCCAAACCACAAAATTCATAATATAGTCATGGAGAGGAATGTTATCCCCGATCCCAGACTCTTGGTACCGTATCTACACAATATCATACCCACACGGAGTAGGCAAAACCCAAATCCAAACTTAATTACAAGGAGACAATCACGCTCCATGGATGTCATACCCACAAAGTAGGCGAAAACCAATCTCCAACTAAATCACAAGGAGACGATCATGTTTCATGGATGTCATACGACAGGTAGCACACAAACATATAATAGCTACATAAAAGTCCGTGCATCAATTAAACCACATAATCACAGCAACTAAAATGTTTTCAAAACACATTTGCATCATTTTTATCCCAAGAAAACTAGTAACTAATATGACTATGAAAACTCACCTAATGATATCAGCTATTGACAAAATCTTGCACACAAAAAAAACACAAGTTACACTCGTTAGGCTAATGCCCAAGCAATGTAACAATCATATGATGGACTACTAACTTTACACTAAGTTTTATAATCATATTATATACTCTCCCATATCATTTTCATACCTATAGAACATTACCATTTAACTTTTCCCCCCTTGTAAACTTTCAGGTTCCGGCAGAAATTTGTAGTCACTTTATGACCACAAATAAAATACTAAACACCTAATTGATGGTTTCTCCTTACATCCCATATCTTCCTCAATGAGTTATGAGCTACTCCCACTACCAACGTGGCTTCGTCCCTGGTATTATGTTGTAATTATATATATCGTAGATGTTTCATATATATATACTAGTCTTCCCACTTACCGTAACGTTGCCAATTTCTCCTCGTATAGATAATTCCGCCAAGGATGAGGACCCGCAGTGCTGGCCGGCCTGCTGCCGAATCACTAGGAGGGGGAACGAGTGTACGGGTTGGTAGATGTCACACCCCGCCAAAGCGGAAACACGAGGCGTAAAATCATGGATATCATCACAACACAATGGTGTCAACAATAGAGAATCACTACATGTATAACTAAAAATAAAAGACACAATGTGTCATGACAATACCGAAAACAAAGGAACGACGTCTTGTATTAATGAAAAAGGGGTCTCATCAATACAAAGACAATGTCTCACAAACCTAATAAAACTAATAACATTCAAGAATTCATACAAACTATTATGAAACGAAATCAAATGAGAACTTCCAATGCCAGCCTAATGGTCTCTCTAGCCACTTTTATAAACTTAACACCTCATAACGCCACCTGAAATGATTGCTTAAAATGTCAACACAATGGTTGGTGAGAGTCATAGGTTTACGACACCCAATTTAAGATTTAAATCAATTACTGTGATTAATAAAAACAAAACATGGCAGGACAATTAAGTTGACTATTATACATGCTAACATGCATTCAACTAACAATCACCATTGGGACGGAACGTGTCCCCTGATCCAAACCACAAAATTCATCATATAGTCATGGAGAGGAATGTTATCCCCGATCCCAGACTCTTGATACCGTATCTACACAATATCATACCCACATGGAGTAGGCGAAAACCAAATCCAAACTCAATCACAAGGAGACGATCATGCTCCATGGATGTCATACCCACAAAGTAGGCGAAAACCAATCTCAAACTAAATCACAAGGAGACGATCACTGCTTCCTCGGATGATCATAACGACATGCAACACATAAACATATAATAGCTACATAAAAGTCCATGCATCAATTAAAACACATAATCACAGTAATTAAACCGTTTCAAAACACATTTTGCATCATTTTCATCCCAAGAAAACATAGTAAAATGGGACTATGAAACTCACCTGATGCTCAGCTACTTGACAAAATCTTGCACAACAACAAAAACACAAGCTACACTCTGTTAGGCTAATGCCAAAGCAATGTAACAATCATATGATGGACTCTAAACATCCCTAAGTTATAATCCTTTAAATATGATCCCCCATAAACATTTTCATACCTAATAACATATCCATTAACTTCAATTTCTTCTTTCAGTTTTCAGGCAGAAATTGTAGTCACTTTTATGACCACAATAAAATACTAAACACCTAATTGATGTTCTCCTTACACCTCATCTCTCTCCCCAATGAGTTGTGAGCTAACTTGGAGATTTTTATAAAAAATAATACTAAGTGCAACTAATTTAATAAAAATTCATCAGTTACAAAGTACTCAAATTCTTATCAGAACGCACACCAAAAAGTTTAACGTCTTAAAAATACTTAGAAAATGATTTATCACTATCCCATCGAACTGGAGTTAGTAGACACCAAAAAATTGACTCATAATTTTGCTACCCAATTGAAATTAAGTAGTGTTTTACTCCCCGAAATCAAGACCGAATCTGATCGAATTACTGTTTTGACAACTTCTTGCAAAAATTATTTGAACTAACTTCCCGACCTCAAAACTTTCAGGGCTGGACTTTTTTGTAAACTATACTCTCAGAACTTATCAATAGACATAAATTTTGTTGTTCCCCCCCCCCCCATATAAAGAAAAACGTTACCATCTTTGAGATATACTTGAACAACATAACTAAAATCGCTCAAACCTAATTGCAAATTTTTAACGCGATCCACACGCCAAACCAATTACATCAATAATGACCTAAATTAAACACTAAACACTTACCTAATTAAAGTTTAAACATTAGAAATTAACAAATTTTTATGACTCTAATTATTCTATCACTTTATTGTTACATAAATTAAAAAAAACTAAACAACTAGGGTTTATGAACATACCTTAATCCTTGATTCTTGAAACCCTAAATCACCAAATTGATCTTGAATAAAAAAATAATTTTTTTCTCTCTGCTTCTTGGTTCGACCGGATATATAAAAAATATAGGGATGAGGGGTTTGTATTTATAGTAAAAAGAAAAAGGTTTGGATAATTAACTAAATAAAAT
Source organism: Tanacetum coccineum (assembly GCA_026074375.1). Lineage (NCBI taxonomy): Eukaryota > Viridiplantae > Streptophyta > Magnoliopsida > Asterales > Asteraceae > Tanacetum > Tanacetum coccineum. The sequence goes on along the minus strand of BQNB010085351.1, from coordinate 1,767 downwards.
CCCACTTAGACCTAAAAATTGAGTTCTTTTTTTTCTTTCTTTAAAACCGGCCAAATAACATACCTTTTTATTTTTTTATTTTTTTATTTATTTTATTATTAATTTCAAATTTTATACACACATATATATTATTTATAATTTTTTTATAAAAAACTATATTGATTACATATTTACTTAAAACCCTTAATAAATAAATACACTAAACTTAAAATAAAAACACTTACACTACTTATTATTATAATATTACACAAAACCCTTAAAATTTTGTACATTTCTTTTTTAATAAAAACTTTATTTATTTTACCTTCAAACCTTTTAAAATAAAACTAGATTAATTGACTATGAATAAATTTTATTTCTAATTTTATTTTACCAACTTAATAAAACTAAGTTTAAATTTCTATGTTTTCTAAACTAAACCTTTAATTTTGCTAACTACTAACACTTAAAGATATAAATACGTATACATATACATATAAATACGTACACACATAGAATTATACTATCATTTTTATTGTCACTAAAATGTGAACAAAATGAAATACACATAACACCCTAACATCATCAAAAAGGTGACGATCATGCTCTATTGATTGTAACCAAACTCACATAATATTACAAAAACACATAATTACTATAACCCATAATGAAAAAAATTTTTTAGTTTTTTTATTTCAAGTCCATACTAACGGTTTGAACAATACAATTAGCAAAACAAGCATATATTTGGCATTCTAAGTCCGTTTTTGGTTATTTTAGCTCGTTTTTAAAGGTAAAAGGTATGTGTGATTAAGCACATACCACTTAGCTTTCATATGGTCCTCACCTTCCCACGTGAACTTAAGGCCGCGGTTTGAATCTCATCTAACTTTCACGATTGGAAACCCACTGCTTACAACCTCGCTTGCCCATACAATGGTACAAATAGCAGCATAACAACTCTAAGCAAAAATAAACATCCAACTACATGAACATCGCCCGTCTTCGAGGAAACTCGTCAAAAACCTTAAGTTGTGTAACAACGTCATTCATAACCTAACCCCGCAACTCATCAAACAAGAACTGTCTTGGAACTAAGTTATAAGTTGTTACAAAGCTCAACGTTTTTGAAGAATCGACTCGACTTTGAGTTTATTCAAAATATATCATTAACCAAACAACCTCAGAATATTCAAGGGTGCACTAAAGTCTACCAGTAACCCTATGTACCCAACTTTAATTAGTACTTCCAACGATAGCTTGCTCAACGAGCAAATGTGGATACTTAGTTTTTATGAAATCCTAATGACCTCGCTTCGAGTTCCAATGGACTTAACTATCGGAATCCTACTACGGTTCAGACTTTTAACCTCACGATCAATAATATCAACAGGTTCCTCAACAAAACAAAGAGTTTTGTCTACCTTAATTTCTTCAAAATGCACATGCAGATTTGCATCCGTCCAATACTCCTTTAAATTTGAAACACATCAAATATACTACTAAATTATTGAGACACTCTTAATCAATAGGCCATAGGACCGATCCCTTTAATGATCTCAAATGGTCCCACATATCTTGGTGCTAACATTTCTTTCTTTCCAAAATGAACTACTTCTTTCCAAGACGACACTTCCAACATCACTTTATCACCAACTTCAACTCTAAATGTTTAAGCATATTGCCAACACAACTCTTTTGGCAATCTGGTTCGTCAAATAGTATATATAAAATACTAGGCAGATCCAAACTCTTCACCCTTGACCAAGGTAAAAAGTCAAGACCTAC